>JAZFAU010000171.1:120000-407500 GCA_037178615.1 Dione vanillae
TAAATAAGAATTAAATGTAATGTATTACGCCAAGTATATCCTTTTGCCATGTATTAATATTCAAACAAATGTAATGTACGATATTTCAAGGTTAAATATCGTTATATTATGACAATATTTTCTATAATTTTCACACACATTCTACCTTTTTTATGCTGAGTGTCTTTCCAGAGCGAAAAAATGAAAATTCAATTTCCTAAGTGAGTACCCTTCAACCGTACGGTCTGACACTGTCCAGCTGTGACACGATGGCTTTATGATGTGTTCATATATAACGAAGACGCAAATTTGTTGAAGTTTCACTGTAACAGTGTTTGAATAATAATAGGATATCTATTTGCATTATATTTTGTGTAATTCAAAAACAAAATAAAACATATTCTAAACATATTCTATTCATAAATTTTAAAAATCAAATAAATTACTGAAACTTTGATAGAAATGCGATTCTAGTATAGATAGATTTTGTAAAACTTTATTTTAGTAAAACTTTATTGATTTTGTAAAACTTTTTGCAGCGTAGGCAGAGGGAACTGCAGGAACCATATGAACCTAGTGTTAAGACACTCCGTTACTTAGTTCCTGTTTTCTCCGTCTTCATTTTCCGCCTTTTTCGAGGCATTGCGTGTTGAGTGGCGGAACTCAATGTCGTGCTTTTGCCTAGTTACCAGAACGAAGAAAATGAAAATAAAAAATCCATACAAAAACCGTCGCGTTTACAGGTAGACGCAGCCGCTGCACCACGACGGTACTCGTTCGTTATAATACTGGAAGAAACAAGCAATGCCTCCAAAAAGGCGGAATGCGGGGACGAAGAAAGCAGTGACTAAGCAACGGCGTGTCTTAACACTAGGTATAGAAGTTATAGAAGTCAATACAATATCCAACTCCAGTTTAATGAAAATGTATAATAGCAATATGTAGTTGCTGATAAATGTAGAAGTAACATAAAAGTAGTTAAATATGTTTATAGTTATTTCAGCCGATTTGAGAAAAAAGGAGGTTTTAAATTATGATCAATATGCAATAAGTACCTCAACAACATTTTTTGTACTGTTTTAATAGTTTTATTAGAAATCTATATTCTGCAGTACACGAGGATAACGTAAAATAAAAATTAAAAAGAAAAAAAAAACTATTTTAACAAAGTGCTTAAGCTTATTAATGAAATTAATACTTATAACCTATTTAATATTTATAATCCGTGGCTAGTGAAAGCCTATATAAAGTATAAGTGACTAAATACACCAAACTCAAGCAACTTAATAAATTAAAAAAAACAAGAATAGCACGAAAGTAAGTCTTTAAGATACTGTTTTGTACTTTTTCGTTTCAAAAACAAAAAAATATCACATAAATTCAACAAAGTTGGCATTTTTACCCCATACAAGGGACCTTTAAATCTTTTGTCAACGCCTTTCTAGACATAAATTCTTTGTATAAGTCCGTTCTTTAACGTGGTATTTGCTTATTTTGAAATCGAAATTGCGATATATTTTTATAATATGATATATATATTAATTTATATATATATATATATATATATATATATATATATATATATATATATATATATATATATATATATATATATATATATATATATATATATATATATATATATATATATATATATATATATATTAATTTATCAAATATATATTGTTCATTTTTACTTATTAAAAAAGCAACTAAACACCAGCTCTATGATATAACAGTATAAAATATACCCTTCCTATCGACTCGGAAAGAAATATTATTAAATATCTTTTACTTTGTAGTGGGAATGACGTGATTTGCCTGAATACAACAGTTGTAGATGGCAGGTGGGTTTATTTTTATAATGAACGTTTACTTGTTGAGCTAAGTATGGTATGAATTTGTCAATTTATACGAATATATAACGTCAGTACTTAAAAGTGTAGATAATTTGTATTATTATTTATACTACAGTATTACGTAAATATCATAATATATAGACAAACGTACATATAAAAACATTAAAAGAATTATCACAAAAAAGAATTATTTTACATATTATTTTGGAGGTCAAAGCTAAATTTCATTTCAAAGAAAGTCGCATTTAAATATTACTTCAGTTCAAAACTTTATATGAGCATCAAATACAGTTTAGTATAACTTTAGAAATCTTTAGGACTTAGAAACTTTCAACAGTATAAATAATATTTTAATTACTATTAAATATATGCCAACCGCAATTGCACTTATAGTCGACTTAAGAAAATTATATATTACATCAAGATATTTAACCCTAGAAAGATAATCATATTGTATTGTACGGAAAAGATACTCATGCGTAAAATTTACGCATGCGTTTTAATTACTTTTAGGTAGAGACTTATTAGTTTATTTATATTATTCTTGTGATATTATATATTACTATATATATTAGAATAATTAGTAATGCAGATAATTTCTTTATAATAATTTATTCATAAAAAACAATAATTTCAAATTTCCGTTATAAATAAACATATTTTTTTAACATTTACTCTTTCATAAAAAAAAACTATTTTTTTACTACAATAACCAGTCTTTTTAGGTCAAAATCAACAATTAGCATATTTGAATTATATACTAGGAACATACAGTTATATAAAAATCAGTTACAAAATGCTTTGACACACATCAACATTATGCTCACGACATAGATTTTTTTTACATTTTTTGCAAAACGAATTTGCCTTTCGTCTTTTTTTAGAGGGGCAGAAACTGCAGTAAATACGATTTTTCACCACAGGCTCATAGGTTTGCTCTTCTAATGTACCAGGTTCCTCATCTATCGACATATTGGAGATATTATCTCGCAAATATTTTTTCAAAGTAAGGTTTCTAAACATGTACGCAAAAACGAAGTAGACAGACCTAAATTGAGATTTTTCATAAAGTTTTTTTGACTTACAGGCTTTTCTCCGTTGCCATTAACATTGTGATGTAACCAACAATGTTTATTTCTACTTCTAATAATCCTCTGTCGCAAGGCCGGTCCTATGGGAGGCCGATGTGGAGCCTGGTTGTTCAGTATTGCTTTGCTCGTCTAGTAATGCACTTTCACTTGGCGTTGGCTGGTCTTCTTGTACCTCTGTTGTAAAGGCTTCTTCTGTGTCACTCTGTACGTCGTCTTCACTTCACACACTTTGTAGTCCGCTACCTCACTGTCGGTATTCTCACAGGGAAGCTCGTCGTCGTTTTGCATAAGACCAGCCAGGATATGGTCTTCTTCCATGCTTCTACTTCCCATAGTTATATATTTTTGTTTCTATATCTTAAAAAAAACAAATAATACAATATAGGATACGATATACAGTCATAATAAGACAGATAATAATAAAACTTCCACACAAGTCAAAATCCTAAAAGTCACGTAAAAGATAATCATGCGTAATTTTGACTCACGCGGTTGCTATATTTCAAAATCGGTGACACTTACCTGGTTGACACGCATGCCACACGGCAGCTTTCAGCCTCGAATGAGATGTCCTAAGCTCACTGCTATGGATTCGCGCTATTTCGAAAAAGAGAGCTATTTTTCGGAAACGCATGCGTAAATTTTACGCAGACTATCTTTCTAGGGTTAAAAATAAAGTTTAGAATTTTCCTCCTGGATTTTTTCCTGACACAAGTACTAGTACTATACTAGTAACTAACTGGATAGGTCTCGTTACTTCGCATCTTGCTAAAGAAAATGTGACGCTGAAATTAATATACTTTTTATTTTTTTCTCGAATTAAAATTATTAACTTAAGAAATAATTTTAGTAATCTAATATAAGAGTCAATTTATTAAAATATTTGAAAAGCAGTGAATGAAGGAATAATGCGTTTTATATATATGTAACTTATTTCAAAGAAAAAAGGGGAAATCTCCAGTTAACTACATCGTAGCCGTGTAATCAACATTCACCTATACATAACATCAAATAATCGATTCTCGATAGCTCTCGATGGTCGATGATTCTCCAAATATAAAATTGTATGTCTCTGTATAAAAATGGAAACAGTTTAATAGAATTAGTTATTGAACAAAATATATTATTTTGTAGAAATAAAATAGGTTGGAATTATTTTATAACTATATTGGTTGCAAAATATCTATGGCGACTATTCATGTATTAAGCATAAATTGAAATAAAGTTATATAATACTTTCTTTTATTTAATATCTTTATTGAATAACTATATCGCTAAACTAGGACCATAGTATTAATAAATAACGATATTTCCATTTAAATTTTTAGTTATCCATCTTAACATGATTACAGATGTAGGATGTATATATTATGCTAACTATAAGTGTGTTATATGTATATATAGTTAAGTAGTGACAAGTTAATAAATTATTTTTTTATTACTGAATACTTATTTTTATTCAGTAATTAAAAAATAAGTTAAAAAGAAGGACCAATGTGGAACAGAGGTACAGCGTATGCATGTAAAGATGAATGAATAACTTTCATTTTCTTCGCTCTGGCAACAAGGGAGTTGAGCTCCACCAATAATGACGTCACTCAATACTTCGAGTGGCTAAAAGTAGAGAACGGTACATAATGCTTTTCCTCGAGTGGAAATTGAACAATGATTTACAGCCTGATGCGTTAAATTGTGATAAAAATAACGAGGACCGTCGTGATGCAGAGGCGTAGCATCTACCTCTAAACGCAACGGTTTGTGGGTTCGATTCCCACTTGTGGAAGATAAACGTTTATATTTCCACTTTCTTTGCTCTGAAAACTGGACAACGCGCAGCGTTGAGTTTCGACACTCGACACGTAATGCCTCGAAAAAGGTGGAAGGCGGAGACAGAAAAGCAGGGATTAAGCAACGGACTATCTTAACGTTCCTATGGTCCCTGCAGTTCCCTCTGTCTACCCTGCCATGCGCGGGATAAAGACAAGAGAACAAGAAAAGATAGATATATAGCAATAGATTATACATTTGAAACAGCACCTGAATTTTTTTATAAATCCTTTTTAAATGACTCTTCTACGACCTCCATTTAAAAGAAAAATGGCTAATATAAAAGAATCAATATTTTATCATTTTCTTACTATCTTTAATCGACGTTGCCTCCGGTGGACATTGTTGCATAGAGGAAGATAGTGATGTTGGAGGGGTCAATTTTAGTGGCATTTCAATGTATTATATATTTTACGTAGTAGAAAAATTACAAGAGAAAAAATAATAATAAATAAAAAAAAAACTCTAAGACAAGGACTTGATCCCTATTACACTCGCTTATCAATGCATTTATAAGCCAACACTCAAGATGACTAACTATGTTTATATTTATATAAAGTTCGTTGCAATCGTATACTAACGGTGAGCTTAAGAGTTCAAAGGTCAGTTCTTTGTCTTAACACTGATACACTGCTCAGTATAACTGATTTATTCAAAATTCACTTTCAATCACTAATAAACTTGAAGATTTGTTCACTGCCATTAATAACTATTTATTACATATACGGGTGACTTTTTGACTCAAATTTGTGGCTAAAATAAAACTGAATTTAATATAAAATCAATTGATTGTGAGGAACAACTTTAAATGCGTGCACTTCGTTGAACGTGCGGAGGGAAGGGGACTTTATTCCTTTACATGAAGTATGACAGATTATGTGTTATGATTTTTTTAAATCTATAAGTAATAATTGTTGCAACTGTTTTTGACGCTTGTATGTTTGAAGACTGGATCCTAATTCAAAACGGATTATTTTAACTTTCCTGCCTTGGTTTTTCCATCTACAAGCAATCTTCGAATTCCTCTGCCTACTTTTTCTTTAAACGTAAGATATAACTTGGAGCTGTATGTATATGAAATTTGCAAAGGAATTTCTTAATGAAGCTCATTCACTAACTTCGTATCTCTTTAATTTTCATAAAAACGAAGGAATCTGAGACATTGTCATAATGACCAAGGTGTACGCGAAAGGTCAAATTTACATAATTTACTTTTGGATATACGGAAAAGAAATATTTTTTTAACGGAAAAATGATAACGCCAACGGATATTTTTTACCTTTTTACTAACATAGAAAAGCCGAAGGGGTTGTCTTATCGTTACAAAAATTTTATTACTCCTCGTAAAATATGAAAATTTATGCCAGGGCTTGTTTTCCGATTTGCACATAACTTGTGAAAAGGGTAGCTTTTAGACGCTAAGTTATTAAAAAAACTAACACTTAAAAAACTTACAATTTATGTATATAATGAAAAATATAAGTTTTAATTAGTATACATTTAGTTTATTTTACGTTTTTTTTTTAAACTACCGCCCGCGGCTTTTCCTATACTATTAATTAAAATATGCTGAATTTGAAGATTTTCGATGTTGGGCAAAAAATGGAGAGCGATGTGAGTTTTGGTCTACCTACTCTGTATTATGCAGAATTTCACTCATAGATATAATATTAATGGACTTCAATTTATAATATTTCTGGTAGAGCGTCGGAGAGATTCTACTTCAAATTTCTTCTATAAATGTTTGTTCTATCCTCACTTTATCTATGCTAAATGACAATAATTATATTAAATACGTCTTACGAGGTTTATAAAATCTTAAAAACATAAACAGCATCTTAAAAACATATGTATGTCCAAAGTATTATATTTTGTATATCACGATGCAGCTAAAGCTAAAGCGTGCGTCAGGGTTTAATACCCTGTCACGTCATAACTACGTCTAAATCCAGATAGATGGTAGTATGCATATACCTTTACATATGTAAGTTTATATCTTGAGAAACGTCATACACCTAAATATTTACAAAGAACTCAACGACTTGCAATATTTTCCAGATGAATTTTAGACACGAATTCGAAATAATAATTACCAATCATTGTATTCAAATTCAGACATTATCTCACTTCTTCAGGATGCCACTTACTTTAACTTGTTAAATCATCAATCAGTCATAAAGAACCATATAAGATTTACTTAGCGAATATGCCAAGTTTCTTGTAGTTTCTCTTAGAATTGAGCGCTGAAATTTAATACAACTTTACTTAGGTCACAAAGCTGTCGATGGAAGCCCCTCGAGAACATCTAAGTCACGAACTGTGGCCGTTACTTGTTTGCGTAATCTGACTAAATTCTTAATGTATACTAAATACCATATGAAGAATATAGTTTTAGAATACAATTTGTAAACAGGAAATAATAAATGTGACAGCTTCACGCTTTTATCCCGCACATGGCAGGGTAGGCAGAGGAAACTGCAGGAATCATAGGAACCTAATGTTAAGAGACTCTGTTGCTTAGTTTCTGCTTTCTCCGTCCTCGCTTTCCGCCTTTCTCGAGGCATTGCGTGTTGACTGGCGGAACTCAACGCCGCGCTTTGCCTAGTTTTCAAAGCGAAGAAAATGGATAATACAAAAATCCATCTTCCCCGCTTAGGAATCGAACCAAGAAACCGTCGCGTTGCAGGCAGATGTTGCACATCTGCGTCACGACGGTCTTCAGGTATAATTAATGGAAAAAAGAGTAAAATTACTAAAATATGTAAGAAAATATTCTTGTAATTATCATTTATTATTATTGGTATGTGTGTTCACCTTTTTTTTTAAGTAAAATAATAACTATTAAACTAATTTTATCGAAAAATCTATCTATTTGTAGTAATAAGGATATAAACAGATTTATTAAAATGATATTATTGAAACGCTAATATTTTGCTATAGGCAAACATTTTTCTAATAATAAGTGTATCCGTTATACGTTGCAAAACGGCTCAATCTGACCGGATATTGGATTTCAATGGGATTACTAATAATTCTACGTATTATATTACGTACAAAATACAATAAGGGATGTGTTATCGTTTTTAAAGATATAATTTTTGAAAATATCTCATCATTATTTCGTCATTTATGAGTCATCATTATCTCATCATTGTTTCATCATTTATGTGTCATAATTATCACCAACTTTATTATTGTACGTCGTTCGAAAGTATCGAAAAAAAGTTATTTTGTTTCAAACGAACTACAGATATAATATTGTTTTGCTTGTAATATTGTTTTTGTAAACGACATAAAAATAACTAAAAAAAATATTTTCACTTTTTGTCTGATTTTATAAGTCAACGTGAAGTATGTGAAATAATACGGAGAAGATTATTTAACTGTCTAAAATTTGAAGCATGAACACTCGTAACCTTGTAATTGTGTTGACTTAGAAAGTTAATTTCTTCTGTGTTTTATTTAATATTGACTGTATTTTTATTTTTCACTTTAATTTTACGTCCAAGTGGTTTATGAAGTTAAAATTTTAAATAATTTAAAATAAAAATAATAAATTAAAAAAAATACTCATAGAAAGGCAACAAAGATTACTTTTTGCTCTAGCATACGAGCTCAGCACACATTTGCTTGCAGTTTCAATATCCGGATGCCTCATCGAAGTTGCTTCTAGTGTATCACGTAAATTAAAGGCAGCACTTGAAACTATGTTACGATCTAACATTGTTATGCTTTTTGCTCTCTTTATACACTTTGATCTCTGAATACAAATGTAACATTATATATTTCCTGAAACCTACGATCTGTTTATGTATCTTATCTTAATTAAGTATTTATATGAAATTTAGATAAATTTCCCGTTATGTACATTTAGAAAAACAGAATACAAATGCGGATATTTACATTTTTTGTTTTTCTATATAATATAATTCAAATGCGAAAATAAATTTAAAAGAAATTCTAAGAGATCAATTAGTATGAAGATACAATTTTGACTTAGTGAGTGATAAAGGTAGTGGTAGTTTCACAGGCAATGCTGTGAAAGCATGTATCTATAATACGGTTCCTTGTTTATCCCCCCTTACACTTTCTATAAAATAGTTAAAAAAAATTAAAAAGACTTAAAAAAATATAATTATGAATATTTGTTTTTAAGCTTCCATATTAGAAAGAAAAAATGTATAGAATGAGTACAAAGTACAAAGTAAATTGAAATGAGGTATTGACTATCGGCGAAAGCATACTTTGGGTTTGGCTGAGTTCCAATTTCCATACACATATTACTAAGTGCACTAGCTAAACATTTTAGCTTATACGGGAAAAGATTTATTTGTGCCTTTAATGTACCTCTTGAAACTGATTGAAACGATTTTAAATTTAAAACCTTTAAATACGGAATTTAATTTAAACGCCTGTGATTACATTACGTTAAACCTATACAATTGTATAGTACTTTTTTAGCTTCATGCTTTATCCCACTTATAGAAGGGTAGGTAGCAGGGTTATTGTCAGAGATGCAGGAACCGTAGGAACCGTGTAGTGTTAAAATATTTCGTTCTTTGCTTTCCTCCTTTTCGTGGCATTACGTCTAAAGTAGCGAAACTAAACGTCCTTACCTAAATACCAGACCGAAGAAAATGGAGGTGAAAAATCCATCTTCCCCAAGTGGGAAACGAACCCACAAATCGTCAGACTTACAGACAGACAGAGACAGAAAAAACTAGCCCTTTTTTTAAAGGTACTAGATTGTGGATTAATGCCAAAGTAGAGTTAAAGTTTTAGGCTATATTTAACTTGTAATACCACATTTTATATGACACATTTCACGACCACCGTTACATAAATAATAATATAGGCTCATACACTCGGCAGGCATCCTCTCTGCATAAGTACTATATCTAATAAGGAAATTGAAATATAGCACAAACACTTGTATAATTATATATTTGCGTAACTTCTTTGTTTAATGGAATCATAAGTTACGTATATCTTTAAAATTACTTATTTAATTCACATTCCTCTATTTTTATATACAATTGTAGTTACCTCGCAGGCCGTAAAAAATGTATTGGCATCAACAAAAAATTCTTACTGTAGTTAGTTAGCCTTTACTCGACTCGATGTAGTTCGCTGTTACATCTTCAAAGACTAAACTATCTACTATTAATTTTACAAACTTTCAAAAAAAAATTGCACTCTACGATGTACTCGTATGTGCAGATCACATTCAGATTCATCATTTTATCAGATAGGTGCAAGAACGACCAAGTCACCAACGTCGCGTTAGTAACCTCGCACCTGTTTTCCAAGCGATTCTAGATGGACATTTAGTGAGAGATCAAAATATAGGGTTTTCCAATGGGGACGCTTGAAATTTGACAGCTGATTGCGGCCATGTTGTTTGAGTGACAGCTGTCAAATGCAGTGTGTTTTATTCATTCCGTCCTCCCAAACCACCATGGCAGGTTATAGTGTCGAGCAGCACGAGCAAATCATAAAATTGTTTTATGAAAATGGGTCTTCAGTTCGAGCAACGTTCCGCGCACTTCGCCCGTTTTACGGTCGCGATGATCGTCCTGCCGAGTCGACTATCCGTCTATTGGTGGACAAATTCGAGTCAACCGGGTCAGTTAACAATCAGCCGGTTCCCGTGCGTCAACGTAACGCGACATCTGCCGAGAATATCGCCCCTGTGCGCGACAGCGTTCTCGAAAACCCGCGGCAGTCAATTCCGCGTCGCGCACAGGAACTCGGCCTTTCGCAGACGACAACTTGGCAAATTTTGCGTTGTGACTTGAACCTGCACCCGTACAAGGTCCAGCTGACCCAAGAGCTCAAGGTTAATGACCATAGACAGCGCCGTGTGTTCACTGACTGGGCATTAGAGCAGTTGGAAGTTAGATAGATAGATAGATAGATATACTCTTTATTGTACACCCATATGATATGACAATGAGAAACACTATTTAAATAAAATATACAATAGGCGACCTTATCGCTATAATAGCGATCTCTTCCAGGCAACCTTAAGGCATAGGAAATAATGGGGAGGAAAATGGGGTTGAGGGTGTGAATAAATATAATTATTATGAATAGTAATTAAAATGCATACTAATAAAATATATACATAAACATGTACATAACAAAACATATATATATATATATATATATATATATATATATATATATATATATATATATATATATATATATATATATATATATATATATATATATATATTATATATATATATATATATATATATATATATATATATATATATATATATATATATATATATATATATATATATATATATATATATATATAATATATATATATATATATATATATATATATATATATATATATATATAGTAATTAAAATGCATACTAATAAATATATACATAAACATGTACATAACAAAACATATATATATATATATATATATATATATATATATATATATATATATATATATATATATATATATACACACATATACATACATACACACACATACCCATATATACATACGTACATATACATATTAACACCTACATACACATACATACTCATACATACATATATACATACATAAATCTCGATCGTCGTAGCGAGCGGACGTGTTGCGCGTCTTGTGGAAAAGTTTCGTGAGTTATTCATCGTAGTGCAGCAATGATTGCAAAAGACCCGTAATAAACATGTGCGATTCGTGTAAAATTGTAGTTAATGAACTGTTAACATTTCTTCAAAATAAGTGCGATGTATTAGATGAGATAAGTCTGATACAAATTGCAGCATCATGGTTTAATGAAGAAATAGAAAGGGCTAAATCTATTATTTACGAGTATACAACTATAAAGAAGATTAACCGGAAGGGGGACAAAAAGAAAGATAAAGATATTACTGACATGGTGAAAGTATTAAAAGAGACGGATCCAGATGATATGCCTACTTTTGTGGCGAAAGACCTTTTACGTGTACCACCTGTTACTTTCGACCACCTAGATGTGACATGTGTTTTGAAAAACCTATCCACAATCAGATCTGAAATCTTAATGTTACAACAAGAAACTAACAGGTTAAACAACGAATTTAAATCTTTAAAAGTTTTAAATAAAAATATGCAACAAAGTGCAATAACTATTGCAAGTCATGAGTCACAGACCGGTGGAGAGGTCATTAACCCCATGCAGGGTCAACGATCTGACTCCGCCTCTAATGCTCACGCTAATGCGTGCACGCAGGAGGCGTCGCCTTCAACTGTTAAGGCCACACCCTCTTACGCAGCATTGGTGAAGGAGGGACAAGGCGCCACAACGAAAGGCGGTGCTAGTAAAGATTATAGATATAGCAATATGCCTCGCTCGCAAAGCGGCCTGCGGCTCTCAAACATGCTGTCCTCAAAGAATAATTTTACATCAAATACAATTGAAAATACAAAAGAAGTTGATGATGATGGGTTTACTAAAGTTCAAAGAAAGAGAAAGAGGATTCCGAATATGCATGGCACGAGTAAAACCAACAATACAAAATTGAAAGTGGCAGACATGACATTCAATATATATGTCTCCAGGTTTCAGTCGTCTACCACGGAAGATGACTTAAAAGAATATCTCACTGAAAAAGGTATAGAAGCTATGGGAGTAGAAGTTTTACAATCAAGAATGCAAACAAACTTTCGATCGTTTAAACTGGTAGTTAAGAAGAATGATTATAAGGTAACTTTAAATGAAGACTTTTGGCCCGAAGGAATCGTTTTCAGACCGTACAGAGTATCGAGGGGGTGGAAATTGAAAGAATGACTTCTTTATCTGATCTTAAAATTACTACGATAAATTGTAAAGGATTTAAACGTACACAGAAATTCATAAAAGATATAGGTAAATACTCGGATATTATTCTATTACAGGAAACTTGGTTACACTCAGATGAATTAATTTTATTAGATAATATTAATTCCAACTTCTATACTTTAGGAACTTCTGCCATGAACCTGGCAAACTCACGTTATGGGCGGCCCTACGGCGGAGTAGCAATATTGTGGCATAAAAATATTAATGCAACACCAGTAGAATGCAATTCATCAAGACTGGCTGCTATACACATGAAAGGCGTTGATTCAAGCGTATTGCTCTTTTCTGTGTATATGCCTACCGATTGTAATGACAACTTGGAAGAATTCTCTGATTGTTTAAGTAAAATAATTACAATTGCTGATGAGAAAGAATGTCACAATTGCATAATTATGGGAGATTTTAATGCAGATCCGCAGAGATTATTCGGCAAAGAATTACTGCAGTTCGCGAACGAAAACATGTTTCGTTGTATAGATATAGATGAGATGCCGAAGGATTCATACACCTTTCTTAGAGATGCACATAACTCCACGTCATGGCTTGATCACTGTATAATATCTCACTCATTGAAAAACCATATTAATTCAATATCGATAGATTACAATGTCGATTGGTCAGATCATAGACCGCTATCAATTAGACTTAACTTAAAACAACTTAATCGTGCCAGAAGCATTATAGAAACGCCAAAAGATCTGCCAATCACTTGGAAGCCAAAATGTGAACAAGATTCAGTAAAATATGCAAGAGAAGCAGACCTCATGTTGCATAACATTGAACCGTTAGACGTCACTAACATTACACAATTGAGTCGAGATGAAGCGACAAAGTTAATAGACAACAACTATGAGCGAATAGTTTCGACTCTAAGGGAAGCTACATATCGAATTTTTGCACTCAAACCACTAAACGTATCGAAGAAGCGCGGGATACCGGGTTGGAATGAGCGAGTTAAACAGGCGTACGAAATATCGAAAGAAGCTTTTAACAATTGGGTTGCTGTAGGTAGACCTTCGACCGGGGCGATGGCTGAGAAAAGATCAAGAACTAAGAAAGTTTTCAAAAGAGAATATAAAAAGTGTTTGAGAGATTCAGAGCAAATCAACGCCAACAGGATAGCATTGAGTCTTCACAATAAGAACTTTTGTAGCTTCTGGAGGCAGACAAATAAAGCTATGAAGACAAACAATAAAACGTTGGCTGTTGAGGAGATAGCTCAGGAATTTGCCAGCCATTTTGGTATCACAACTTATCACCAGGCAGACAAAACACCTATGTCAAGCAGAATTATTTCTATTTCCGCCGACGAGGTAGATAAAATTATCCAGTGTGAGAACAGAAATAAGGCGGCAGGATATGATGGCCTCGTGGCTGAGCATTTAATATATTCAGGCCCCTATTTACCGACACTGCTTGCCGCTCTGTTTAACGCTTGTCTCACTATATGTTACATCCCAACTGACATGATGAAAACCACGGTCGTGCCGTTACTTAAGCATAGACAGCTTGATATATCTCTTCTTTCGAGTTATCGCCCTATATCATTAGCTACGGCGATCGCAAGAGTTTTTGAGAAAGTAATATTTGTTCACCTAAGGGAAAAGTTACAAACAAATGACCACCAAATGGGATTTAAACCTGGTACATCTACCGACACTGCAATCTTCACCCTTAAACAGACAATATCTTACTATAATAAAAGACGAACGACAATATACGGCTGCTTTCTCGATCTCAGCAAGGCTTTTGACAGAGTTTCCCATACAAATCTCTGGAACAAATTACGTGAAAGACATGCACCAGAATATGTAACTAATATTTTAAAATTTTGGCATAGACAACAAACGAATGCCATAAGGTGGGGTACCCATACATCTGATCCGTCATTCCTGAGCACTGGAGTCAGGCAAGGTGGAGCCATGTCGCCTAGTCTGTTTAATGTGTACATGGATGCATTAAGTGAGAAGTTATTGGCAACGAAGGTCGGTTGTCATATAAACAATACCTGCATCAATCACATTGCGTACGCAGATGATATGGTGTTACTAGCGCCCAGCATCAGAGCCTTAAGAATGCTCATAGAAGAATGTGAAAAATATGCTGAAGAACATAATATGCTATATAATGTTCACAAAACTCGTCTCCTAGTATTTAAATATAGAAATGGGCCGGATACAATACCGCAAGTTCGGCTTAATGGAAAGGTTATTGAAATGGAGTCATCTATAAAATATCTGGGACATATAATAAGGGACGACCTCTCAGACGTCGATGATATCAACAGACAAAGGAGAGCAATAACCATACGTGCGAACATGATATCACGACGATTCAAACTATGCGCTGACGAGGTGAAATCTATATTATTTCGCACTTATTGTATGTGTCTGTATACAGCCGAATTGTGGACTAAATACACACAAAGTGCCATTAACGCTATGCGTGTGGAGTATAACAACGCATTCCGATTACTGTTCGGACTACCAAGATACTGCAGCGCGTCGGAAATGTTCACCGAAAGGAGAGTACACGGTTTTTGGGCGCTGATGCGTGTAAGAATTGCGAGCACTTGGAAGAGATATACTCAAAACAACAATTCGTTAGTTAAGGCATGTTCGAACATTAATGTAGGATATCTGTTAGAGCATTGGTCCAGAATACACACAAATTATCAGGGAGTGTGCTAATGTTTAGTGTGTGATAAAAATATTTTTAAGTTAAGGTTTTTGTTTTACTTTTCTTTAGTTCTTATTTGTTGATTTTAATTGTAGTAGTGTTTTTAGATAAGAGTTTGTAAAATTTGGAACATTATTCTGGAAATAAAGCGATTTATTTATTTATTTATAAATACCTACATACATATTATCGTAGAAGTTCAGAGGGCTTGAAAATGTAATTTTAAAAGTTTTTTAAAAGTAATTAATGATTTTGCCCTTTTCACGTTTAGAGGCAAATCATTCCATAGTCTACAGGCTGTTAGTAACAGTAGCGAAGGAATTAGTGACGAAGGAAGAGGAGTGTGAAGGTATTTTTAGAATGAGATTTTTATTAGAGCGCAGACTTCGGGTATGAGAATGTCCCAAAAATTCAAAACACGCCTTTAGATATGGTGGGGTTAATGGATCAAACAGCACACAGTAAAGAAGGTGAAGAATATGACTATTCCTGCGAAGACGGATTGGGAGCCACTTGAGCTTCTTACGAAATTCGGAGACGTGGTCGTACTTTTTTAATCCAAAGACGAACCGAATAGCTAGATTTTGTAAACGCTCAAGTTTGTTTAATTGCTCCTCTTTTAAATCAAGATAACAAGAGTCAGCGTAATCAAGAATTGGTAAGAGGAGAGATTGTGCCAATGTGTTCGGTATTTAGCTAGGTTAAAAGAAAACTTCCTTTGGTTTGCAAAATACTTTATTTGAGATGTTGCTAAGACAAGAAATAGTAGCGGAATGAATATTCAAATTTGAATGTAAAAGAAGAACGATTGTTCATAGACAAAAGATTACAAATTATATAGATAACTGTAAGTAACATAGACAATATGTCCTATAAAATAAAAGTAGTGCAGGTCCACACGTAGGCGCCAACATATTCCCTCCTCTTGAACGCATAGCTTCGCGTTCAAGACTCGTCCTCTGGGTGAAATAAAGGGTAGATGCGTGTTAGGGATCGACGCACTACACCTCTCGTAGTTCGAACGTCCGCAACTCTTGCGATACCGTAGGGTCCGGGGTGAAGAAGCGTGACACGTCCCAAGCGCCAATGCAAAGGGACGGTATTGTCTTCTTGAAGGAGAACCATGTCACCGATGCGTAGCCTTTCATAATTGGAATGCCATTTAGTTCGCTGCTGTAGCTCGCTGACGTATTCACGCTGCCAGCGACGCCAAAAGTGTTGTCGTAATTGTTCCAAGCGCATGTAGCGGTTGAGGTTGTAGGGGCTGCAGTCTTCAATGTTTGGAGAAGGCAAAGCAGTTAAAGCCGACCAATCAGAAAGTGCCCTGGAGAGAGAGGAAGCAAATCGTTAGGAGAGGTGGACATAGGATATAGAGGACGACTATTTAATATAGCTTCCACTTGTGCTAAAAGCGAAGTTAATTCTTCAAAAGTTAAATTATTATTGCCAATAATTCCTTTGATGTGAAATTTTGCTGATTTGATTCCCGCTTCCCATAGGCCACCAAAGTGAGGAGCGTAGGCGGGAACAAAATGAAATTTTATTTGTTCGTCAACGGCAAAATCAGATATAACGGGATTAGTTTTCAGAAAATGAGATAGTTCCTTAGCCGCGGCAACAAAATTGCGACCATTGTCGGAATATATCTCCGCTGGCCTGCCCCTACGCGATATAAATCTTCGTAACGCTAGTAGGAACGCATCTTTAGACAAATCGCTCACTAATTCTAAATGAATAAATACATTTATAACGAAAGCAAATAAATAAACATAGATAGCACTTGGCAGTTTTTGCACCGCGACCCTTTCTGTCTAACATTGACAAAGGTCCCGCAAAGTCGATACCAATAGTATGAAATGGAAAGGCAGGCATCACGCGTTGGTTTGGTAAATTACCCATAAGAGGAGTAATAGTCCGCCCTCAGTGACGGCGACAAGTAATACAATCGCGCGCAGTACGTCGAGCTAAATGCCTTCCCGCCACTGGCCATACCGTTTCTCTTATCGCGTACAGTAGCGTCTGCGGCCCTGCGTGAAACAAACGCGTGTGCTCGTAACGAAATAAAATTTTTGTTAAGTGATGTTTTGCATCGAGTATGACGGGGTATTTTTTATTATAGTTATATGAAGATGACTCAAGCCTTCCGCCTACACGCATAATTTTGTTTTCGTCTAGAAAAGGGTTAAGGGATGAAAGTTTACTTTTTAAACTAATGGATTGTCCCTTTAAAAGACAAGCGTATTCCTTAGGAAACGATTCCTGTTGACATAAAATTGCGAGTCGATTAAATGAATTATTTAATTCTGCTAATGTTAATTGGCCAATAGTTTTAGAATTTTTGTTTTTAGTGTTATTAATAAATCGTAATAGATATGCAAAACAACGTTTTAATTTGATAAAATTAGAATAATTTTCGAAATTGATTAAGTTTTGTTCAATAATAGCTGCGTTTGTTTTTAATTCGGGTAATGGTTCCGTAGCTCTTGACATAGTAGGCCACTTGTCCTCCTCCTCAAACAAAAATTTAGGCCCATGCCACCATAGCTCTGAGTCCTTTAACTGAATGGGTTCGACGCCTCGAGATATTAAGTCGGCGGGGTTGTGGTTTGTAGGTACATGACGCCAAGCTAAGCGGTCAGTGTTTTCGCAAATTTCGACGACTCGATTTGCGACGAACATTTTTAAATTGCTAGGAGTACAGTTGATCCACCTAATACTACGCTTGAGTCACACCAGTGTATGCATCTTGTTATACGGACTCGAAGCGATTCAATGCAAGTTTTACTCAAATTTGCCGCAAGTTGTGCCGCGCACAGCTCGAGCCGTGGTATTGTGGTAGGCTTTATCGGAGCGACTTTTGATCAAGCACATAGTAGGTGAACTCGTACGTTGTTAGAAACGTCGGTAGACTTTAAATAGATACATGCACCATATGCATAACCTGATGCATCGCAAAACGAATGTAATTCTATCCTCATGAAATCGCATAATATATAACGAGGAATTTTTATTGAAAATAAAGTGTTTAAGTTTGCTTGTATGCGCTTCCACTCGTTCACAAGATTGTTTGGAACGGGTTGATCCCATTCTAACTTCAACGTCCATAATCGTTGTATTAATAATTTTGAAAGTACTGTGGAAGGCGAAACTAGTCCTAACGGATCAAAAACTTTAAAAATATGTGAAACAATCTGACGTTTAGTACAGGATTCACTCGGTATTGTTGGAATTTGACAAGAAAAATGTAAATTATCGCCTTTTGGATCCCAGCTTAAGCCTAGTGTGCTAGTAGAATTGCTAAGGCTAAGATTATCTTCTAAATTAATAATTAAGTTTTTAAAAATAGTTGGTAAATGAGATCGAAATTTACGTAAATTAAAACAGCCTGAATGTAAAATCGTTTGAACTGAATTAAAAATGTATGAAAGCTCTTCTTCACTATTTGCACCGGTAATTAAATCATCGCAATAAAAGTCACGCTGAATTATTGTTTTTAAATTGTCATTATTGCACTCTTCTCCCAGCTGATAAAGACACCTAGTGCTAAGAAAGCTAGCACTGGCGAACCCATACGTGAGCGTATTCAACCTTAGTGTTCTAAGGTGTTGAGACTCATCTTCCCTCCATAAAATCTGCTGAAGACTTCGATCCTTGTCATGAACATTGATTTGACGATACATTTTCTCAATATCGCCCGTGAGAACATATTTGTATAATCGAAATCTTAATAATATGGTGAAAAGTGAGTCTTGAATCGTGGGCCCTATCAGCTGGATATCGTTTATTGAAACCCCTGATGTGGTTGGCGCTGAAGCGGCAAAGACAACGCGTAGCTAAGTTGATTCGCTGTTCTCCTTAAGAACAGCGTGATGACATAGAAAATGATGCTGACGTATTGTCCGATACCTCCGAACAGTGTCCTAAATCTAAGTACTCTTTTATAAAGCACAAGTACGCTTGTTTTAATTCAGGATTTTTTCTAAACCGCTTTTCGATATTAAGGAACCGTTTCTTTGCGAGATCGTATGAATTACCTAAGCTATCTGGTGAATCCTTGAGAGGCAGACTAACACAAAACCTACCAGATTCTAAACGGACGGTGTGAGTCATAAAGTGCTTCTCACAAGCCTTCTCACTATCACTTAATAAAGGTCTTTGAGGCAACTCTTCGAGCTCCCAAAACCTACTCATTTGGTCATGTAACTGTTTGTTTAAAGATAGCTTCGACATAAAATTGCAATTAATTAAATTTGAATCAGAGTTTAATAAAATAGGACCGGAAACTATCCAGCCGAACTGTGAACTGCGTAAAAATGGTTTATTTATACCTAGAGATTTTTGTTCCTTCCCTATAATCTCCCAAAATAAATCGACACCTATTAATGCATCAACAGGCGCAGGCGCATAGAAACTGGGATCAGCTAATTTGACATGTGGAGGCAAATTAAATTGTCTGTAGTCTATGTAAGACTTAGGTAGATTTCCCGTTAGCTCGGGCATAATAAAACATGTGAGAAAAACATTATAATTACTTTGCAGTGAATTAAATTTTACGAGACACCTTTCATTGATATGATTACTGGCTACGTTCCCTATGCCTACAATATTAAGGTTCGTGGGTATGGATTCCAACCCTAATCTATTTTTTAATGATTGAGTTAAAAAGCTAGACTGACTGCCACTGTCTAACAGGTCACGTATAGTTTCAGTCTTCGAATTTACTGGATTCATGACTTCGATCATGACTGTCGACAATATGACGTGCGTAAAAGGTTGTCTAGAAAAATTGACGCTTAGCTCGTCTTGTGCAGTCTGAGAAGATGAATTTTTGTTTGAATGTGACGGCAAAGAATCGTTACTAGTTTTATGTAACAATGTATTGTGACGTCCCTTGCATTCGCGACATGATCCTGAGGTACACTGACGTGCATTATGGCCGGAACGGAGACAATTTATACAAAGTTTAAGTTTGAAGGCTTCGGCTACTCTTAACTCAGGCGTTTTCGCTAAAAATGAAGGGCAATTATAAATGAAATGGTTACCCTTGCAACAGACACAATGAGAACGATTTTTATTTGTTTGATTAATACCTAAATTGGAAGTGCACGAAAACGATTTTTGATGTTTCGCAACCTTAAAATGATTATTACTATTGCCAGACGATGACATACTAGTAGAAATGTGCTTGTTATGCTTAAACGATTCTAATACATCAGCACGGTCCTTGATAAACTTATGAAATTGTTCTAAGGTAGGCATATCACTTAGAATATTGCGATGCTCCTCCCACTTCATACTAGTGTGGTTATCCAACTTTGAACTAACTAAATGAATGATTAGCGTATCCCACTGATCTGTGGGCTGACCTAAGCTTGCTAACGCACGTAAATTTTTACTAACGTGGTCAATCAATGATCGTAATGACTGCTCGGATTCCCTACCTAACGGCTCAATGTTGAACAAGGCATTGAGGTGATTATTTATTAACTGTCTCTTATTGTCGTACCGCTCGCACAGTAAACTCCACGTCTTGTTGTAGTTTAATTCCGAAACTTCCAAGTTAGAAATGACACGAGCGGCCTCACCCTCTAAATATGAGTTTAAATAATAAAACTTATAAATAGGTAGGATCTTTTCGTTGTAATGTATAAGAGATTTAAAAGTATCACGAAACTCAAGCCAGCGGAAATAGGTTCCGTCAAATTTCGCAATTTGTATTAATGGTAATTGAAAACCTATGCCATGCGTTTCGCGCTGACATTGAGAATACCTGCTTTCTTCGTCATCTAAATTTTGCGTAGATTCAGAATAACGTGTAATGATATTTTGAGCAATCGATATGCTACCATCGATGTCATTCTCAATCTCCTCGCGAATATCCAGCTCAGCTTCTAAAACATCACCGTTCGAAGTTTCGATCTGACCTTGCACGTCGTTAAGCTCGCTCGATAAACATTCGAACTTACTTAGCTTGATCTTTATTTCGTTTAATTGAATCACGTCTAAACTAGACAAATTGTTTAATTTTTGTATGTAGTTTTTAAACTTAGTGACACGTCCTTTTATACTACTGCGTTTTAAAATTAATTCTTTTAAAGTAGACATTTTAATGCAAGCAAAAGAAACAACGCAAGTATTAATGAGAATCAATGAATGGAACAGCTGATCTATTCAAAAGCGACAAACACTTCACTCGAGTAGGTAATAAAGTTTTTTACATACGCTCCTCCTTTGTTTAGCGATAAGCTAATTGCATCGGACACCTGCAGAGACAGACCGGTTCTCAGTCCTCAGCGTGACAGTAACGCGCACGGTCAACACTTTCGTACGCTGAAAACGTCGGCAATATATGGTTAAAATATTTGCCTTAAAATGAATGATGAACTGGGATGCGTATGAAAATATGAAGTGCTTTAAGTTTAGGTTGCGAATTATGGCAGTGTAATTTACAGAAGTATCAGGAAATAAATTGAAATTCGTTTAAAATAATAAATAAAAAGTGCGTTTAATGCGTTAGAATCTAACGTTAGCTGTCAGCTGTGTAGCAATAGTGATGCAATTGAAGTTATAGTTAAGTTGAGTTATATTACAATGACTTGGCAAATTTGAAATTTAACGGTTACAACTAACCTTTTGAATTTACGGGATATGAGCTAGTACACTTGGTGGATAGCTATAAAAATAGTGTGGTATGATAATGGTGATAATAGATAGATGATGATGGTGATGGATGGATGATGATGATGAACGGAGAATTTTGTTGGAAATATGGACACTTATCTGATTTGGCCCTGCTTCGGCAGCGTTGATAGGTACTGCCGGCTGGTGCTTGCAAATCTTCTTAATGTTGCTTGAGCGTCAAGCCGTGTGCTGCGATGCTGTTGCGAATCGGCGATGGCTTCAGACGCGATTCCGTTGGATTGAAATATTTCTTGCTTAAGGTCCTGTCACGGTCGCCAATTTTTATATTCGGTATTTAGCTAGGTTAAAAGAAAACTTCCTTTGGTTTGCTAAATACTTTTACTTGAGATGTTGCTAAGACAAGAAATAGTAGCGGAATGAATATTCAAATTTGAATGTAAAAGAAGAACGATTGTTCATAGACAAAAGATTACAAATTATATAGATAACTGTAAGTAACATAGACAATATGTCCTATAAAATAAAAGTAGTGCAGGTCCACACGTAGGCGCCAACACAATGCAATTTTGGTTGGAATAGGTAGAAAATTGCGTAATCTTCGGAGATATCCTATCGATGCAAACATCTTTCTGCTCACCTCACTCACCTGCGGATCCCATGACATATTATGGTCAATAATGACTCCAAGGTTTTTAACAGTTGTACTATAAGGTATCATATGGCCATTTAAAAGTATTGGAGGTAAAGTGTAAATATTTATTCTTGATACAAGCTTCGGACTACCAACAATAATAGCTTGAGTTTTGCTAGGGTTTAACTGTACTCCGAAGCAAGTGCTCCATGTGGCTATTTGTACAAGATTGTCATTAATTTTATTAATAGCTGCTGGAAGGTCAGCTATTTTAGAGTGACAATAGATTTGGAGATCATCTGCATAGAGGTGGTAGAGAGAAGTGATATGTCGGGAAATATTGTTAATAAAAAGTGAAAACAAAAGAGGAGACAACACGCCACCCTGCGGAACGCCAGCATTGACCGGGGACCAGTCTGAATACGAATCCTGAATTTGAATTCGCTGCCGACGTCCACGCAAGTAACTACGAAACCAATCAATTACGTAAGGAGATATGTTAAGAGAAGATAAAATAGCAAGCATTATATCAAAATCTACGGTACCAAAGGCGTTGCTAAAATCCAACAGCGTCAGAACCGTAACTTGCTGTGTGTCCATGCCCAAACGGATATCGTCAGTTCACGCCGATTTTGGCAAAAAAATCATCTTCAGCGACGAGGCGCGTTTTTGGATGAATGGCTATGTCAACAAGCAAAATTGCCGTATTTGGGACGAGACTAATCCACACGAGGTTCACCAAGTGGCAATGCACCCGCAGAAAGTGACTGTTTGGTGCGGATTTTGGGCCGGAGGCGTGATTGGTCTGTATTTTTTCGAAAACGATAATGGTCTGGCCGTCACCGTCAATGGTGAGCGATATCGGTCGATGATAACCAACTTCTTTTGACCTGAAATCGAGAATATGGATCTGGACAACATGTGGTTTCAACAGGACGGCGCTACGTGCCACACAGCACACGCTACGATGGAAGTTCTACACGATCAAGCGCCCTTAATGGAAAACCCCTTATGTTCTAACCAAATAAACAAACAAAAGTAATGTAAAATAAAAAAAATCTATTCGACTCAGGAAAGTTCCAAATTATCTAAAGATTTCTGAAAAATGACATCATTAAAATAATTTTCAAATATTGTAAAATTTTATAGAGTTCCGTCGGTAGCCTGAACTATATAATATAAGAATATGATTAAACAGTGACTGATTACCATTAAATAGTTGACAACTAAAGATTTTTCTCGAAACTCTAAACATACCGACTTTTATTACGCTCTCATGCCAACACGTTTCCACTTGGGATGAATGACGTAAATGCTACGCGACCTTTCTATAAATTGGAGAAATATAAAACCTATGTTACACATTCCAATAAGATGGAAGTGAAAATAGTTTTATATGAATATAAATTGTTGACAAACATTTATACGCATTCGAATTTATATTTCTTTTGCAATTTTATTTTGTTTTAGTAGACCCAAGTGGGAAATTTTGTTGGAGTGTCAATTATGATCCTTGCCACCCTATGGACTGATTCTTTCTCATTGAGATTCATCAGATTGTTATTAACGTATTATACAATAAAAAAGAGCACATCGCTAAATAATTATAAGTAAGGGTACATTTCTTGTAACTGTTTAGCTTATCGTTTCTGGTTTTATAATACGTTTTTTATTTATTTTCTGGGCGTATAAAATCTGCAATCGATTTGATATGATATTAGTTTATGTTTACCTATATTTTATTAAATATACATACATACATAACCTATATTTTATTAAATTTTAAATTTGTTAAAATAAATCCTAATAATATATTCACAAAGCAGTTTGGAGGAAATAAGTAACGTTAATATAACTAGCATATTTAAAGTTAATTTTTAAGGTTAATATTTTTATATTTTTAAAAACATACTTATAACAAACAAATTTGTGCCAGTCTAAATTTCAAATAATATACAAAATTCTAAGTTTAGCGGATAGAATAAAACCGCTTTATCTGCTACCCTTCAATTAAACAACATCAGTTTCAGTTTGTTATGGTTGGTTTAACTTTGAAAATCTAAGTCTATCGTTGCTTTTGTCGCTAATTAATTCTGGATAATTAGGTTTTCAAGGTTAGAGTTAATGAGACTTTAGGCTGAAAATTGTTGTGTCATTCACATTAGTTTGTCATCGTGACATATTTACTTTGGTATATATATATACACACACACACACACACATACAAACGCTGCGGTCCCTGCATACCTCTTTCGTCCACTGTCTTTAACCTCTTCATGCATGCTCTCCGGGGAGTCATGCTTTTTACGTGACCTTCCTCCAGTATCTTCGATACTGTATTTTCAAAAGTCAATCGAGGTCTCCCCTTACCTCTCTTACCACTCACTTTTCCATCGTATATCTTTTTTACCATTCTTTCGTCACTCATTCTTTCGATGTGCCCAAACCACCTGAGCACGTTCTTCTTCATTCTTACTGTGACATTCTCGCTGGTACCTTCCTGTGTACCTCTTCGTTACGGATTCGGCCAGCTAAGCTGACTCCGCATATCCTTCGAAGAGATTGCATCCCCACAGCATTCATCTTTCTTTCATTCTTCTTCTGTAATACCCACGTTTCACTGCCATATAACAGCGTCGGAACCAGAACGTTCTGCCGTTTCAACAACGCAGCTAAGGCACCGTTATATATATATATATATATATATATATATATATATATATATATATATATATATATATATATATATATATATATATATATATATATATATATATATATATATATATATATATATATATATATATATATATATATATATATATAAAACAACTAAAATTATTTTCTCTTTAAATTCTGATTTAATTTAGTTAAGAGCAATTTTTCCATTTTTTAAAGCCAGACATTACAGTTCCCTATGGTAATACATATAATATATGAGTATGTACATGTAAATAATGACGCGTCTCTTAATACTCCAGTGCTTACAAGTATTTATACAATTTTTTCCTGGAATATAACTAAATAATGGCGTCGTGGTGCAGAGGCGTAGCGTCTGCTGGATTTTTCTATTTTCGTTTTCTTCACTGTGGCAACTAGGGCGCAAAGCGCGCCACCACCACTTAACACGCAATGCCTCGAAAAAGATGGAAAGCAAGGAACGTGTCTTAACGTGGAAAGCAAGGAAAGTGGGGACGGACAAAGCAGGAGCTAAGCAACAGAGTGTCTTAACCATAGGTTCATATGGTTTCTGCAATAAAGCGTGAAGCAAAAAAACAAATTTTAAATATTGTACGTTATAAACATATTTATTTACCATTTTTACTTAAGCTTTCCGTATACATGTGTGTAATGAGTGTATATTGTATACGGAATTGGTGGCTATTTATATTATGCTTTTTGTCTTCACTCTGTATTCCTCATACAAAATACGAAGAAAATATATAAATACAATTTTAGCACTGTCTACCTGTCATTGAATAAATTACTTTAGTAATTTTCTTATGTCACCAATAAGCTTTAACGGTTGAGGCGGATTCGCAGTTTCAAATAGGTGACAACTACAAAGATCTTAAGAGAACAATGGTCCGGTGTCTAAAAGCTTATCCTCTTTGAAGGACGTCCACTAAATAGGATTCTATTTGATGGCGGAAATAGATTTTGCACGGAATGCTCTCATTAGTTTTCACTTTGAAAGCATTTGATCATTTATGGTCAACTTACTTTTAACTTTTATCTGTTGATAATTTTTTTGAGGTAAATTAAATTATTTATTATACAAAGTGACGTAAATAACTAAGTGCCACATCAAATAAGAGCGTTACTTACAATGAATTTCTATTTATATTTTCATTACTAGAATCAATGATAATCTTTAAACAATGAATAAAAAAAATATCACATCAACAAATAATATAAAAAAAATAGATTGAGGAAAAGTTATATAAATAAAGAACGAAAGCAACTAAAGTTAACTTATAACCAAATGAAAACCTTTTTGGAGATATTGAATTTTATTGTATAAAAAATGTATATCTCCAACTCCTACACACACTCATACAGACTAGCACGTGTACACGCACATACACATTTCATATATTTATATTTCGCCAAAAATATTCATTATGTTATGCTTAATTTTAATTAAAACATCTTTTGAAACGAAATATGTGAGTTAGTAAGCTGCGATAATAAACTTAATTCTAATGTAGTTATTTTCGTGTTAGGTTGTTTTTGTCAAATAATAAAAAAAAGTCACGTATTTTACTTAATTTTTTTATTTCATTATGATTATATTTTTTATACTTTCTAAATTTTATAATTTGTACAACAAAATGTATCAATAAGCCTCATAAATATTCCAATGTAAAGAATAGACGACACGATGACCTACGCTTTTGCTGAGTGGTTGTAATAAGTAGGGCCGAAGCCATTAGTTGGCGTTTCCTTCGAGCCATAACAAATATTTGCGGGTATATCTTGAGAGTTCACTTTAGTCAGCTATTTCTTTACTTGCCTTCTAGAATTTTAAGTTTCCAACAATGAAAAATTGATATTCTGAACAAAATTTCATAGACTTTTTTTTAATGTTATATTAAAAGTTAGAAATTTTATTTATATTTCGTAAGTTACAACACATTAATACGAGTTTTAAAGCTCTCTCTATTACATTCCATAATTAAAACAACTATAATGTCATATAGTACCCCTGTGTTGCAGGTCATTTTGCCTGCCTTTCCAGTTAAGATCCTTTTTCTAAAGCACTGGACGGAAACTGAACCACGATTATTACATACTATCAGAAGTTGTAAGTGCACCACAATATTGGCTATTTATTAAAATTAATACTTTGTATGAAGCTTATTTCGTTCCCAAATAAATGGTTACCCCTTTTGCTTTGTAACAACGAGCTAGGAAAATTATCAGCATATTATATTAACTTGCTTATAAATAGATTATTTATAATCAAACCTTTAAAGGAATAAAAAAAATACCAATTTATTAGTATATGTTGATCATAAAAAAAAGTTACTTAAAATTATTAAAATATAAATGATACTTAAAAAATACTTGAAGACAGTCGTGGCGCTTGTGGGTTCGATTTTCGGAGAAAAAAGATTTTTCGTTCCTATTTCCTTCGTTCTGACAACTAGGCAAAACACAGAGTTGATTTTCGCCATTATACACGCCACTCAACCTCGAAAAAGGTGGAAATCATAAAAAATAAAAAATCTTATTCTTTATAGGTAAGTAATTAAGATTTTTCATTATTTATTATTATTGTGACACAATTTCTCATATAAAGAGTGACATTTAACATATTTTTTTATAAAAAAATCTTTATTTATATGTATATAATTAAAATGTATCATTACTTATTTTGTATTATATAGGTACATAAATACTTACACACACATTAATACATCTTTCATACATTTGTATACAAATTGAAAGATAAATAGTAAAACAAAGCTAAACGTTACGCGTAATAACATTAATGCGGCCGTTCCATTACGACAAAGCCAAAGGAATTTGGCCCTGACACGTATCCCCATACCAACGCATGAAATTCCTCTAAATCCCTTTGATAATTGAAATACTTTCTCTTTCCAATATACGTGATTGTGCATTTATACCCCAATTAAATTCACACAAGGCGTTAGTGAAATTCAAAGATTATCTGGTACTACCAACAAAATTCAGAATAATTAAAAATGTATATATACTATAATATAGAGTTATTAGCAATTCGATGTATTGTACAGAATCTGACATGTCTTAATATTTTTTTTGAAAGATTGCTGATTTTTGTTTTAAATATTACTAAACAAACGTAAAAAAATGCAATACTTTTAATTATAGAATATAACACTGACAGATAAAATCTATTTGAAAAAGCTATAAGCTATAAGAAAAAGAACTTTATGGTGAGTTCTAAAAAAAATTCACCAAATAAAAAAAGTGTGGTATGCTGCATATAAAAATTCATGTTACAATATTTGATGCATCTGCACTGAATTTCGGTTTTCGTAATATACACTAGTATATAGATGGGAGTCCAATTTAAAATCTAATGCATATTTTACCCGCCGTCCATAACCCATTTTATCTGACAGTCATATTTTGTACCTGGCAGAGGCCACTGCAAAATGCTACTGTTGTAGTAAATAAAGTTTTTAGCGATAAAAAGGTAAGTTACCTCAAATTATAATTTTGAACTTATCTATTTTTGAATTAGGGAAATGTCTCAAATTATAAATGTATAGATTTCCTCAAATTTATTGCTTAAAGTATGGCACCATTAAATGATGTTCTGTATTTTTCATCCAAGTTGTGGAGGTTGCGGTAACGACACGCAAAATATGAGAATAAAATTATTTTAAGTGTTATACGGCAAAAGCCAGTTTTATTTAAAATGTACACCATCCAGGCAATACTTATCACTGCTGGCGTGTGTCACTGTTAGAGATGAATGCCCGAGTAAAAGGACGCTTACAGTGGAATTGTTTCATTTATTCACCCTAATACTTTATTGTACTTGTAATTTAACAGAATAACTCACTTAGGGTTAAGTGAGTTTACGATGTAATGGCCCACGAGTTGAATATAAAATCTACACGCTGTTTTTATAAAACGAAGCTTTTATTTTAGGTACGACACTGTATGATGAATTATGTACGTCTTTGTTGGTATAAAGTATAACTTCAGCACATTTGAGTAAAGTATTAGAGAGAGATAGAATACAGGGTTAAAATATATTGTTACTCTCTTTTTTTTTAACTTCACGCACATGGCAGGGTAGGCAGAGGGAACTGCAGGAACTATAGGAACC
This sequence comes from Dione vanillae, assembly GCA_037178615.1. NCBI lineage: Eukaryota > Metazoa > Arthropoda > Insecta > Lepidoptera > Nymphalidae > Dione > Dione vanillae. The sequence goes on from JAZFAU010000171.1 coordinate 149,402, forward strand.
TAATGTTTATGACACTCCGCTTGCTTAGTCCCTGTTTCCCCGTCCTCACTTTCCGCAGTTTGAGGCATCGCGTGTTGAGTGGCGGAACTCAACGCCGCGCTTTGCTTACTTGCCAGAGCGAAGAAAATGGAAATAGAAAAATCCATCTTCTCAGAGTGGGAATCGAACCCAGAAACCTTCGCGTTACAGGCAGACGTTGCGCCTCTGTGCCACGACGGTCCTCACTTTCTATATTAGAAATATGATTAAGAGCAAATCGGACTTCACATTAAGAGATTTGTACCAAAATTAGTAAAATCATAATTTTTACTTGAATATCAACGAATACAATATCTGCCACTCCTCTTTTTTGCTTTTATTGTGTAGGACAAGATGTTATTATAATAACTAAACGGGTTGAACTTTGTTGATACTGTTCAACTCTTTATTTATCCATAAGTTGTCTCAATTTTATAAAAAGATAAGCAACGGACCTTATTCAATTCTTCACAACTGAAGACAAATGAGGGCTCTACCAAAATTTAAAAAGGAACATAAATAAAAAAAAATCATTTTTTTTAATTAAGATAAACTTAAGAAGAACAGCTCCATCGACCCATGCAAATCCATCTCTAGTAAATTAAAGATAAGATAAGAGCTCATTATGATCAATACTAATTTTATATATTATGTATTAATATAAATAAAAGGGTACGGACCAAGTGTCTGTAGTGTTATTTACATTTAAAGAAAAGAAATAAAAACTTAAATGATAAATATTTTCTAAAATATTTTGCTCAGTGATGGCAAAATAGGTAAAAGTCTATATCATTGATAAGGTAACCATTTTCTACATTTTAAATTAGTGAATCTTAAGGAATCAACTTTAATTTTTAAATAGTTTTTAAGGTATACAATTCATTAAAATTGGCTTAACGACTAAAGGGCAACTAAACTTAATATGGCCATGAACCATGGTGGCGTTGAGTTCCGCCACTTAAGACAACTCAACAAAGGCGGAAAGCGGGGACGGAGAAAGCAGAGACTAAGTAACAGAGTGTCTTAACACTATGATCGTATGGTTCGTACAGTTCCCTCTGCCCACCCTGCCATGTATGGGATAAAGGGTGAAGCTAAAAAAAAAACAATTAATATGGAAAAGTAACACCTGATAAAAAATTTCAACTACGTAATATATTCCAACACAATTTGATTAAACTTTCTACGAGCAAAACTGGTAATATTGTACATGGTACGCTGTAATTAGTTTATGTTTCAGCGACCACAGATGGCTTAACTAATTTAATTAACATAATATTTTATTAACATTTTTGTTCATGCGAATACAATAAGATAAAATACATTATTTTGTAAACTGATTATTTATTTACTTAAATTTCATTCTCGATTTAGTTAACTGTTTTTATAACATAATATAAATTTAATTTCTTACATTACGTCTATTTAGTATTGGTATTTATATAAATAAAGTCGTCATACGAAAAAAATAAACTAAAAAACCGTCAAAACATTTTTAAAGTGATTAAGTGTTCTTTATTATTGAACTACTTTAGACATTACAAGCTTTTTATAACGTACCTAATTATGTTGCTAACTTTTCGGATTTTTTTTCTAGTATGTAAGTAGCAAAAGCAGTACATAAAATAAAATATATAATTTAAAATTGTTAAATCTGCATTTATTTGTAAAACTTAGAAATAATATCGTTATTAAGAAGAACCTACTAAGTAGTTTCTTAGATTCACCATGCAGTTGCCGGGCCCGTCGTGTTGTAGGAAGAGGAGCTCCAAGCAGCGCTTAAGACTTGCGACCCAAGTGTAGGTTTATAGGACCCCTTTAAAAGTATATTTCGAGTCTCTATTGTTTAGTTTACATTTACACTTTTCACTTACTTTGAAATTACTGAACATTCTGAAGGTCTTCTTAAATTTAAACTTAAATAACACAACTTAATGGACAGTACAAACACGAGTTCAAAGACAACTTTCGTATAAAAGGTAACAAAGTTATTTTCACACTTTCATATTTATCTTGTGTTCCTTGATAATTTTCATGAATGAAATGATATGAGCATAACATTTAACTATTTTATAATGAAATAATCTGCTACGAGGCATGATTTTGAGGATGAATTTCATCGAAACCTTTACATAATGATATAATATTTAATGAAAAAAGTAATATTATATTTTCGCAATCTTAATAATATCTTATATTATAAAAAATATGCCTCGAAAAAGGCGGAAAGTGGGGACGGAGAAAGCAGGGACTAAGCAACGGAGTGTTTTAACACTAGGTTCCCAGCAGTTCCCTCTGCCTACCCTGCCATGTAAGGGATAAAGCGTGAAGCTAGTAAAAAAAATATAAAAAATATGTTAAAATATATCTGAGCATAACTGAGATAAATATTGTCTAAACAATCAAGAAAAACAAAAGAAAAACAAAGACGAAGGGTCTCTCATTCCCTTGATTTTTTTAATATAATAGGATACCTCCAATTAAACAGCGTAATAACTTATATTATTATTTTTATTTTGTATTTTCTTAATATTTGAAAACGGTACATATAAATCAGTATAGACATATAACTATTGTATATTGTAATTACCTATTTTACAATAACTATACAAATAGTTATGTTATACAAATATAGTAGAGAAATAACAGAGGGCATAAAAGGTTTAAGTGAACTACAAAACATTATAAAAAAAGAAACAAATCGAAACAAATTACTTGTTGACATTGAGGTGATTTGTAATGCCAAGGACGGGCTTACCTTTTCCACATAAGTCGTTGGCACGCGATCCCATTATTATTATCGAATGTATACGGCCTTATGATGGATACTTGACTTTATTTATTGTTATCGTCTCGCTCTTATCAGTGACATATGAGAAATACTCAGAAATGACTCTTAGTTATATTACTGTATGTTATTAACATTTGCTATTTATATTATACGTACGTATTTCTTGAAGGAATTCGAACCTGTTTACTTTACTGACGCACCATCGTAATTTTTACTAGTCAAGTTTTGGAACTATACATACGCACATGGCAGGGTAGGCAGAGGGACCTGCAGGAACCATGGAACCTAGTGTTAAGACATTCCGTTTCTTAGTCTCTGCTTTCTCTGTCCCCGCTTTCCGCCCTTTTCGACGCATTGCGTGTTGAGTGGCGGAACTCAACGCCGCGTTTTGCCTAGTTTTCCAGAGCGAAGAAAATGGAAATAGAAAAATCCATCTTCTCCGAATGGGGATGGAACCCACAAATCGTGACGGTTACACTTAGACGCTTACGCCTCTGCGCCACGACGGTCCTCAAACATGAAAATTCATTATCCATTTTATGCATTTTCAAGTGCTCATACAAAAGATAAAATTAGTTTACTAATAAGTAAGGTGACTGCTAATTGAATGGTAAAATATTCATATTTTAAAAAATCCCTAGAAATAAATTCTCTAGAACATAAACGTAAATATAATTTTATCTGTAAAAAAAGTCAAATTTAAATTTTTGCTCCTTTGTCACAACGAGTTTAATACACTACTAATAAACAAAATTTACTTGAGTATGGATTATTTAAGAAATCAATACTTTTGTGACCGAGATCTGCTCCATGTTTATTATTTGCGAGTCCTTATTTCAATCAATTTATGCAAATAGAAACACCACACAGAAGGTCTCTGGGCTAACAATAATTATTATGCATATTAGCCTGAAGCTTTGCATACACAAACAATTGTGACAAAGTCGACGTCAATATATCGATTATATAGGAAAAAAATATAATAAATGTTGTACACCTTGCTCAATATTTATTCTAATAGCATGCTGATTTATTAACGAATTTTTAATGTTGTATCAGCAATCCTGTATAGGTATACATAACCTTAGTGTTGTTTAGAGTATTTAGCTTTCTCTTTATAGTAAAAGATAATACCAAAAGGACATGATCCACTTGGACAGCCTAATATTGTAACTGATGATTTTGGGACCGATCCTCCCAAGAGAAAATTAATTGTTTTTACCGCTCTGACAGAACAAAGCGGGACACAGTGTGAGTTCTGCCTTAATGGCAGACAAGCACATTGTGTCAAGTCCCAATTTGTGGTAAAAGCATAGAACTAATTACCCGAGTACTAGGCTTTCTCTGCCCACTGACAATATGTCGACGAATATATATAATAAACATTTCACGTAGATATTTTCGTTCATAAGTGACTAGAACTTAATTATTAATACGTTTGGCGATTGTAAAAATCAAATAAAGTGAGTTAGATGTTTGATTACAAGTCTGTTGTGAACTAAGTAAAATATGATATTATATTTAAAATATAATAAATTGTAACAAATTCTTTCGTGATTATATAATTTTATAGCTTTTGCTGGATAATATTGAATATCTGTTACAGTAGAATATAAATATAACTCTCTGTCTCGTACCCTAAGGCAGAGTTACTTAAAGATAAACAAAACAACAAATTACAATCATTTTATAAATTCACAAGATTCAACAGATATTCTGTAGTACAATTTACCTGAGGATTCATTTAAAACTCCAAATCTATACTTTGCCAGCAGTTTGCGTCAATTCGGATATATCTTAGTACACTTGATGAAAATAAAACTTAGTTTTTTCTGTTTTTTAAAAAAAGATAAGATTAATTAAAGTGAATCAATCCTACTAAAAATATCTGCTGATATATCATATTAAATTTGAAAGTAATGACGTTTTAAACTTACGTGCGTAAAGCTTATAGTGTGACCTTATATCGCCTAAGTTAATCTTGCGATTATATAAGTACAATTGCTTGCATCTCACGAGCTGTACGGCTTATTGCGCCACGGTGAACTGATAAAATCTCCAAATAATATCATACCGTCCCTATGGGATAATCTCGATTGGGGCAGTGTTACGTAACATACTAACTAGATTTCAACAGACTAGGCTGTTTCTTGATGAATAACAACTGCTTTTTTATTTATTTATACAAGAAGAGTGCATATTATATTGTATTTTTATATATGTACACACTTTTCTAATACATTGTTAATTCCCATTAAGTATTATAACTGGATTCTAAATTAAAAAAAAATGAATAGAAAAATATTTATTGAAAATTATTAGTAATAACAAAGAAATTTTGTAAATAATACTAGTATTTATGCAAATAAGTATATATTATTAAAAGATGTAATTATTTATTGATTGAAAATATAAAATTTTAAATATCCTTAAAAATAAAATTGTATGGTCCCATTAAATAGTTCAGAGTGTTCGCTCGAATCTTCATCGATTCGCCAAACCACTCTATTTGGAAATTTTCTATTATCTTACCAACAAACGTATCTATTTCCAATTCGGCTATGCGTCGACCTAGAAAAGAAAAAGTTAGTTAAAAGAGATTGATAAATGTTATTTATAACTTTACGCTTTATCCCGCACATAGAAGCAGTTTAGGCAGGGGGAACCGTGAGTTGCCGTTGCCGGCTTTCCATTTTTTTTTTCGAGGTATTGGATATTTAGTGGAGGAACTCAACGCCGCGCTCTGTCTATTTGCCAATGTGAAGAAAACAGAAATGAAAAGATTCGTCTTCCCTGCGAGGGTATCGAATCCATAAACCGTCGCGTCTATAGGCAGACGATACACCACTAAGACGATCCACATTATTATTTCCTATATAATTTAGGTATATCGTGCATAGTTATAATATATGATATTCGAAATTATAATTAAAAGCTTTGAATTTATCTGTCTCTTGAATTTCTTCCTGACACTATCAATCTTCAATGAGAAAAATATGGGGGTAAAGCATTCTAACATGTAGTGACGCTCTGGGGCATCACGGAACTATGCCAGTAACATCGCAATATAGATAAGTGAACGTCGTGGTTAAGAAGTGTCAACGCAGGTGGCGATGAGTGTGGAGGAGAACTAGCGTGTGTTGACGACATAGTGTAATTGTGGGAGCCCTGAGTTAAAATATAAAAAAATATTTAAAAAATATATATTTTTTATTATACCTATGCAACTTCTTGTTCCGTAACCAAAAGGTCCGTAAACAAATGGATGTGCCTTTCCATAGTACAATGGATCGCTTTTGTCAACAAGCCATCTCTCTGGAATATATTCCATCGGTCTTGGAAAATTTTCTTCCAACAAACATATATATTGATTTGCAAGTATAAAGAAAATCTGTAAATAAAAAAACTTAAAAATGTATAACTATATATTGAAATGTGCATATTTCTCTAGATATGTTCTTTCATTACTCAGAGAGTGGCTGACAGACAAGGTATATCCGAAACTGTTAAGCGTGGAAGTCTAATAGTTTGGCATTAAAGTCAAAGCATTTTTTTTTTTAAATAACTTACTTATACTCACAATTTACTTTATAAGCAGGCACTTACATATTAATAAAATCAATTGAAAATAAATGCATATTTTGAAAATGACTGATTATAATAATAACTTACATCTTTTGGTATTTTATATCCTAGCACGTTGTATTCCTTAGTGGTTTTTCTTAAGTTACCACCCACTACCGGCATTAGCCTGATTGCCTCTTTAATACAAGCTCTGAGATATGGTCTTTTTTCCTGTTTTGACAATATCTCGTCCCGTAATTTATTTTGTTTTTCTGGATTCTTGGCTAGCAAATATAACACTGCCATCACAGAATTTGCCGTCTAAAAGCAAAAATATATTTTGGTTATAATATGATTATGTGGTTATATTAATAGGTACCTCATTTAGTTTATGTATTTAATGTTTATATGAAAAATTTAAATATTTTTTCAATATTTTTATAGTAAAACTAGTATTTTTATTTTTTATTACATTTATACTTTTTTTATTATACCGTATCAACTCCGGCAAGTAGCATGTCACTGGCCATAGTCACAGCAATTTCAGGATCTATTTCAAGTAACTTTTCCAAAACAGCCTTTTCATCGTCGTTTTTTTCTTTTACTTTTAAGTCTTCCATGGCTTTATGTACGAAATATTTGCTTAATCTGGTAATTCAAAAAAATACTTGTTATGATTCAATTTGCTTAATTAAGTTAGTTATCTAGTACAGTATACGTACTAAGTAAAATATCCCCACCCATATACCATACCGATATTAGGGCAATAAAAAATCTAACTTACTGAATATGTTCATCATAATATTTCATTGCTTTCTTAAAAGCTGGTGTTGGGAAATATCTCCACAAACTTGGTTGAAAATCTAGTTTCTCTGATATATCTAAAGTATCATGAACTGACTGAATTAATTTTCTTACAGGAGACTCTTCGGGAAGGTTGGAATCAAGACAGTTAATACGGCCTCCAAGAGCAACAACTCCAATTGACTCTAATGCCCATAAGTTCATTTCAATATCAAATTTACCCTCTATCATATTTTTTTCATTACGTTTTGATTTCATTCTGAAAAAGATAAGTAAAATATATTTTACTTGCTCCTAAACCAAGCAAAATTAAGTGAAGCGAGGCCCCATTATATGCCTATATATTTACCTCTTTATCATATCTTCCGCAACTTCTTTTAGAGGTTCTGTATAAAGCTTGATAGTTTTAGGTTGAAGTAATACTGGGTTAACCACTGATCGGAACTTTTTCCATTCTTCGCCATGTCTTAAACAAAATTTGATATTGCAATTTAAATATTTAAACTATGATTAGTTTATTTTTATTTTGCACATTTATCATCTATTTAGATATGGTATTTGATACATTTTAATGAATTCTTGCACTATTTTAGTCACGTTGCTTAAACATTTTAACAAGTAAGTAGCAGGTGAAGGATGGATGTCCACATAGTCATTAGTGATCAGGTAATCTCTTTTACTTTACTTGACTTTCTCGTTGACCACCGTGAAGATAAACTGCAAACCGATTGAGGTGTAAAAGTAATGTGTATTCAGGATATATAGAGACACCTACAGTAATGTACGATAAAAAAAAGATTATGAAGGAAGCTCTACGTTACGGCGTTTGATTTTAAACTTAATGGCATCGATCTCTCCTCAGGGGAATGAATTATTGACTCTGATCAGACAAAATTTCAAATATAAGCGGTAAACGGAAAATAGAGTGTTATGAAAATACATTTTCTGGGTACCCCGCCAAACATCAACAAACAAAGCAATCTTATAAAATAAAAACATATCTCGAATCAGGAAAACTTACTAAGATTACAATTATTCCTAAATATACATATTCATGTTAACGTTTTATCAAAATACAAGTATTTGCCAAAAGATAAGTGTTATCAATAGACAACTCTGTAATATTTTTTAAGGAAAGGGCCAAGTAGTGTAAAATTACTAATAACGTTAGCACATTTAAGAAAGATATTCGATGTTTTGTTTTGATGCTTTGACATAGTATTTTGATTTTTGATATAGTAATAGCTATTTAATTATTTATCAACAAAGTATGATCTCACTCAGTCAATAAACCAGTTGAAGCATTGGAGGGATTGTTTCGTCGATTGTAAACTTTTCTAAAATATTCCAATGATTGAAATCCAGGTCGAATAGGCGTCCAGTTTTCGCTTCGAAATACCTGAAATAAAAAAAAAACTTATTTTAAAGTAGCTTATATTAATACGAGGAATAAGTATAAACTTGTTATGCCCACCACTAGGGTCCATGAAATAGGCAACTCCTTCCCATGTAATTGTGTCCGTTTCTACAATAAACTGCCGAAAGAAGTATTTGATCTCTCGATAAATAAATTTAAAATCTTTGTTAAACGGCAATTAATTACTAAATCCTATTATAGTGTAAAGGATTACATTGATGATAAAACGGCATGAAATTAATGAATTGCTCATAAGTTAGAATGACGTTTGTGAAGTGATCACAATAGGTTTAGGGAAACCTGGCTGAGTTTATTGTGGGCTCTTCTCACCAGGCCGCGCTTGGAACCCTCATAACTTTAGTTTTAAGTCGTGGAGTGTGTAGGTTTCAGAGGGGCTCAATTTGATATTTATTATCAAATTGAGCTCCTTTGACACTCCTCCGTTCGCTCTATCTGACGTACACAAGTGATCATCTTATTGATTCTAAGTGAAAAATAAATAAATAAACAAATAATAACATGTGTTCTTCATCCATCATAATAAGAAATGAATTTGTAATTTTTATATCATACGTATATTTTATATCACTAGTAAAGTGACGATGAACCTGAGCTTTAAAGTAGTCACACTTGGGTCGCAGTTCAGACTTTGTTCAGAGTTTCTCTTCCTACGACGTGAAACTTCTAAGAAGCTGTAAATGTAAAACGGTGTAATTAGTTACTTACATTGATTGCAGCTTCAGGATCGTAAATGAATATCATTGGAGTAGATCCAAAAATGCTGTCTAATTTTACAATAGGCCCATACATTTTGTATAAAATCTCTGGAAATTCTTCATTTTTATTGTACAACATACCTATAACAGAAAATAAAATCGAAAACTGATATAAAACAGTAAAAGAATTAATAAATTTTATATTTTAAATGTTAGCTAAGTGATTCTTTTCTATCAATAAAAACTAGATTTTACCGCCTGGCAAGAATGTAAATAGTTGCCCTATTAAAGGAAACGATGGAGGACCAGGTATTTCTCTCCATGATTTCAAATCAGATTCTTCCAATTTTTTTTCATTTGTAGTAGATATATACCTGAAAGTGGCAATATAACTAGTCTATTATATTAATTTTTACAACATTTTAAGTACTTTTTTTCCATTTTTTTGGAACAATATAAAAAATGCCTTAAGGTTCCGTTCATTTATCTTGGGTGGTGTATTTATTGAGTGAAAATAAAAGAAAATACCATATAATACAATAACATAAATTAAAATATAATACCGCCTTCTTAAAAAAAAACGCAAATCGAATAATATGTGTAATTGCTTAAAAAATCAACTGTCTTTTAAGGCCAAGAGTATTTTTAATGTTATAAGAATAATAATAATTTATCCAAACATATTTTATAAAAGTTACTTACAGAGTGTCTGTAAGTAATAAATTGAACATAACACTTACCTGATAGTATTATTTTGAAACAATCGTAAACAAGTAAAAGACTTCTTAAGAGACATTTTAGATGACAAATAAATGTTCACTATCATTTATAAACTGCATGTGTTATCACTTTAAAACTTATTTAATACGATTTTATCTATAATCACATTTCGATACTTATTTTACACATTGGAATTGCTATATGAGAACTGTATTTATTTTGTTTACAACTCACTATCTCAACCGTGAACTAACCTACGCGTGCAACATAATAATACTCCGTTCGCTAGATTGTTATGTCCTAAGCCGAAATACGTACATTATCATGACCTTGATCTAAGATTAGTTCATCTGAAAACATTTATTCATTTAAACGAGTTTATCTCTGTATTTCGTTTACAGCTTTAATTTTATTGACAATAATGGTTCTATAATGTGTAAAGTCCTCCACAAATAAAAGTAACAAGAACTTCACTGTCATAAAATTGAAACATCACAGAAAACTCTCATCAGAACAAAAAGTCACTATAATGAAAAATAATCAATTCTACTTAAATAATTAAACATATATATTCAAATAGGTACATGTAACTTGTACCTATTTCTTTTTTTACTATAGATAAAATTACTATTTAATAAACACTGTACATAATACCTTCAGCTAGTATTAGTTGAACCAATCAAATAAAATATTTACTATAATGGACAGAGAAAAAGGATATGAAAAGCAAAGAAATCTGTAATTGTAAGAAGTCTGTATTGTAATGTATCTGTATGTAAATGTATCTGTATTGTAATCTATGCAATGTGACCAATGAAAATAATATATAGAATGATTCTTATAATAATCAAAGTGATACAAAACAGAACCTATCATTATGTGGATATAAACAATTGACAGAAACAAAGAGAAAAAATGCATATGACTGAATTATTATGATTTTTATAATTTTGTTACTTTCAAAAGTAAAAGGAAAAATACAGACAAAAAATGTTTGCAGTTAAAAAAAAATTAAAAATAACCTTTTTTTGTGTAGATTATAACAAAATTACAAGTACCATTATCCTACAAATAATAAAGAGGTAACTATGAAATAAAAACCTATATAACTATTGATTATAGCACTTAACTAGCAACCTTGATTCAAATATCATTCTATAAGCAATCTAGCGGATACAATCTATTCTCGTTGCCGACGAGTGCTCTCGTGTGAATAGTGTAACTACTGCATTATTATATGTTGTGAATTGAAAACACAATAGACGTTTACCATTCGATGTATGATTTTGTACTTAAATAATTTAACCTATAAAATGTTGTTTTATCATATTATAGCTTTTTAGTTTTAAGATGAGAGCGTTTTTTCGTTAACAACATTTGATTACGTGTTGATTAGATCACAAAATTCAACGTTTTGCTTTTATTCACTACATCTATTTATATTTAAATACATTCACGTTTTATTAAGCATAGTTAGGGTTAAATAATATTTTTATAAATTATGATGCGATGCGATGAGAACGCTTTATAGATGCCTAGACTTAGGTACGTGCTTAGTGGTCAAATGCGATTGACCATAAATGCTCTTGACACCGACTTAGGGTGGGGGTAGTAGTTAGTGTGTGTTTTAGAATTAATTAAATGTCATATGTGTAAATTTATTACAATAGAAACATTCGTTCGTGAGTTATAAATGTAACATAGAAAATACGCAATAAAATATTTGCTTCATTTACTTGTTAATATTTAAGGTATATATTACTTTATATTGTTAGCAGTCTTGATGACATTTAAACCTATGTATACGTTTTTACATTCACATGCCTTCTTCATTATGTAAAAACATAGAAATTTACTAAACAATTTTGAATATATGTATAAGGACACAAATTCCACAGGAAAATAGACGAAAGGTTACGTTTTTCACTTCAAATATTGGTTTGAAGTAAAAAACTATCTTAAAATTGGGATATATATTGATATATCCCATTTTTAAGATCGAAACCGAAGCGTCGAAGCCGAACTCGAAAAACATGATTAATAACTTTCTTAGAGTATAATTTACATAACAACCACTTTACTTCGTTTTACTTTTATAATACACGCACGTACATATATGTTCACTTGCATTTAAAACTATTAAAATATACATATTTCTATCTAAAATCGATTCATTGACCATTTAACGACAAATGGTCTTTGAGTATAGACGTGTAAAGTGTATAGAGAGAAGTAATCACTGAATATGTTTGTATTTATTTTGAATATTAGCTTATTGTTGATATCACTATCCCAAGTTCAATGTGCGCCTAAGAAGAAATCGTACTCGGAATTAAAATCTTGTGATATTGGTGCACTGGCCAATGAAATAGCATCATACGATACGGTGGTAAATGACATAATAGACTATGTAGTATCAGGTCCGTTTAAAGGAAAGACATTTGATGAGTAAGTAATAATCTTGTATATATACCTACAATACATCCTGTTATAATAAATATTTAAATTTATTTTCTATCTAATAGTAACTGTTTGCATGTATTTAAATTTGAACCGACAATCATCGTGTTCACTATATACGTTTTAATCATAAATACTTGAATTTATTTTAATTTTCTATACACCACTTATTATTTACATTATTATTAAAATAAATCCTGTTATCACGCAAAAATGTAAACAAATATAGTGATAAAAAATATTTGCTATTTAGTATGCGAGGTAATCTATAATGTTTACTATTTGTAGGCAAATGTAAACAATAAATACGTAAAATATTTTCGTTATTTTGATAATTCTTTTCGTTCAAAAAAATATACGTTAAAAGTTAATTTATATAAAAAGTTTTAAATTTTTTCAAATTAATTTCAGAACGTATAAATGATAAATATATTTTTATGCTGTACGACGTTTCATATATATAAAATATTAAATACTGTAGTAAGTAAGTGTAGGTTAAATATTACTATCATACATAAGATTTCTGAAACTTTCAGGCCAGCCAAATTTGTCGATAAATATGGCGCTCGCCCATCTGGATCACAGGAACTCGAAAACGCAATCGATTACATGATTCAGCTGAGCCGGGAGGAGGAAATAAATGACGTCGTTACAGAAGAAGTAGAGGTAATTAAGGACAATAGGAAACACTTTTCTTGTACATTTGTTTTTATATGTTTCATTCCTTATCATAATGCCTCTCATAGTTTTTGGTTATTTTGTGCATATTTTCCCAGAAATGAAAATATTGATTATTCCTTTATTTTTTTATAATTTACAGGTACCTCATTGGATTAGAGGAACAGAAAGGTTAACCATGGTTCAACCACGTGTTAAAAATATAGCTTTATTGGGCCTCGGTCGCAGCGTTACAACTCCACCTGAAGGTATACAAGCAGAAGTAGTCGTAGTATCAAATTTTGAAGAACTATCCAAATTACCTGATAAAGATGTTAATGGTAAAATAGTATTATATAATCCAGTTTTTACAACGTATGGTGAAACTGTAGTATATCGCTCACAAGGAGCATCAAAAGCAGCAAAAAAAGGTGCAATTGCATCTTTAGTCAAGTCTATAGCGCCATTTTCGATTAATTCGCCTCATACTGGCTATCAACATTATGAAGATAATATCAAAAAAATACCTGCTGCTGCAATAGCAATTGAAGATGCAGATTTGTTAAAAAGATTTTACGATAGAGGTGAAAAAATTGTTCTTAATTTAACAATGTTCTCAACATTTGAAACAAAAACTTCAAGAAATACTCTTATAGATTTGAAAGGTAATCAAAGTCCAGAACAATTGGTAATTGTGTCTGGACATATTGATAGTTGGGACGTTGGCCAAGGAGCGATGGATGATGGTGGTGGCTTGTTCGTAAGTTGGGCAGTCCCCGTAATTTTAAAACGTCTTAAGTTAAGGTCAAAAAGAACTATTAGATCTATATTTTGGACAGCTGAAGAACTTGGCTTGATCGGTGCGTATGCTTATGAGGAAAAACACAGAAATGAAAGTCACAATATTAACTTTATAATGGAGTCTGATGAAGGTACTTTTGCCCCACTTGGGCTTGCTGTCGCTGGAACACAAAAAGCCCGATGTATAGTGGCAGAAATATTAAAATTATTTAAATCTGTCAATGCTTCGACATTAATTGAAGAAGACAGCCCGGGCTCTGACATAACTGTCATCACTAAGAATGGAGTTCCAGGTGCAAGTCTTCACAACGCAAACGAACGCTATTTCTGGTTCCACCACACCGAAGGAGATACTATGAATGTTGAAAATCCTAAAGAATTAGATTTGTGCACTGCCTTTTGGACTGCTGTGGCTTATATAATAGCTGATATTACAGAAAATATCCCTCGACAATAACAACAAGAAAAGTATGATAAACAGAATGGTGTACCTATTAAAATAAATAACATACGCAGCATGTAAAATATTTTAAAATATTTATTGTATTAGTCGTTACGTCATGAAATATTTTTGTAAAAATATAATTTTATTTTATATCACAAATGTTGTTCGTTAATATGAATAAGTACATTTTACAATAATAATCATTATTTGTACTATTCGAATAATAGTTTCATTACCATCTAATTTGTAAAACTATAGAACAATATGTGAGTGGCGGAATTTTACTTTATTTTCAGGAGTAACAAAATTAATTTACAGTAATATAAATTGCGTACTGGTAATCAAAATCACTTAGCCTAGCATAGCATATGGTGATCGTATATATCTTGCGCAAACACTTAGTAAATAAATTTTAAATAGTAAAATAAAATATATTCTCATATTATTTTTTTTTCAAAAATTATACGAAATTTCTTTAAAATATCTATCCAAATATTTTAGTATTTAATAATAAGACTACTAAGAGAAAATAAGTTTATAAGTTTTCATTAAGTCTTCATAGAAAGAAAACGTGAATATGTAAGATAATTGTGCTTTGAAACGAATCCTTTTGTAGGGGTTCGTAAAGCTGCCGACGCCAGATAAGAAGTTAGAGTCGTTAGTTTTCATTGATATAGCCTGCGGATAGATTTTACTTTATGTACAAGTACAAAAAACGATAACGTTTAGTATATTATATTATCATAAACATATATATATATATATATATATATATATATATATATATATATATATATATATATATATATATATATATATATATATATATATATATATATATATATATATATATATATATATATATATATATATATATATATATATATATATATATATATATATATATATATATATATATATATATATATATATATATATATATATATATATATATATATATATATATATATATATATATATATATATATATATATATATATATATATATATATATATATATATATATATATATATATATATATATATATATATATATATATATATACATATAATTCTGCTGTTTGTTTGACATATCCACTTCCACTGGTTGGCTGGAAGATATTTCTTGTAGAAGTAAGCCCACTTTGTTCAAATATACTTTATTGTTATTTTATGGTGCAATCTGACGTCATTTTTCAACGATTGCATTCTAAAATGTTCCAAGACTCATTTGACTATAGACCTGCACATCTGCTATTAATTTCAGTTTAATATTTCTATGTGATGCATATACATATACACATACAACAAAAAGCTTACATAAATAAGAAAATATATCGAATGACAATGTAAAGTTGTCAACGTGATAAGCCTCTCAAGTACAGATGTAAGTAACGTAATTAAATATAAGAAGTAACGTAATTGTAAATTGGATGCTAACTACAGAAGCCCTAACAAATGTATAGTCAAAGTCAAACAATTTTATTCAAAATAAGAACTACAAGCTTCATTTTTTGCACGTCAAATAAATAATTTAATTTACCACTGGTTCTCTAAAGTTAATGCCTCAGGCCTGAGAAGAACCGGGGCAAGAAACTCAGCGGGACTTATCTGTTTTTTTTTTTCTTTGTTTTTTAATTTCCCAGATATCCCAGATTTACAATTTCACAATTCTTATTATTGACAACGATACGCTTGAACTAGACTGGAGCGAGCATTTCATTCCCAAGGCGTGTTACATTTAGGAAATCATTAATATGGTAATAACCTTCAATACACAAACGTCGTTTCACAACTTTTTTAAATTGTGATATAGAACAATCTTGGACGACTTTGACTTTGACTTTATAAAGTTTTATATGAGAATGTTATACTCAAACAATCTGTCTTACAGAAGTACAATTCAAAGATAAAATTGAAAACTGTTCTGTAGTAATAACAATAATTAACAAAATTATATATTAACATACAATTATTATCAACGTTGACAGAGACAGTTTGACTTTGAAGTTTTTGACGTGTAATAATCAAACGCTTAAAAACATTCACATTTGCTCTCTACTGACACAAGATTGCTACAACCTAATTGCTTGATACTATAATGATTACTAAATTTAGTATATTTAATCCATCTAGGTTAGTTATTCAATACAATTACTCTCATAGCTTTTTTGTTTAGTATCTGCTATAATCTTTTATCAAGCATTATAGCCTATTTAATTATATGATAGCACAAATTCATCATAACAAAACTAACATAAGACACCAACTGTCATACATCAACTGATAACTACGACAAAAAAGCATTCAGTATCTATAATTATATGGGAATAAACATATCTTTATATTATATTTGAACCGAGTAATATTGATTAATGTCGTTCTTTATAACGTGTTAAATGAAAAAATTATTGCTGACATGAATAATAATGATGGTCGGATTAAGATTATAAGAAATCTGGAACTGTTATGTTTTTTTAGTTTTATGCTATTTGCGATTTATTTATTTATTTTAGCTTCACGCTTTTATCTCGCACATGGCAGGGTAGGCAGAGGGAACTGCAGGAAACATATGAACCTAGTGTTAAGACACTTCGGTGTTTAGTCCCTGCTTTCTCCGTCACCGCGATTTATTTAATTTATAGCAAATATAGATAACTGCGACTATGCTTTAACAGCGGCTTACTGTAAACGAGACGATGATTGGTTAGCTTTTCTTTCAAGAAATATAAATTATTTTCTTTTTCATCGCTCTCGTAACACGACAAAACACAATGTTGTTTGAACTCTAAAGGAGAAAAGTGAAGCTCAGTTTCCACACTAAGTTTCTTTCATTCGTGGGGTAGATACTATGTAACAACAAGGCTTAGTTGCTGTAATGTTTATTTGTAGCTTTAAATTTGAAGCTTTTTATTACAATTAATATACAAGCATGAGAAAATTACACACAGATTGACAGATTCAAAAATCTGTAGTGTTAATACATTTAGATAATAGAAATAGTACAAGTTCATTTTTTATAGAAAAACATCACAATTTACGTAGACTACATGTTACGAGTTTATTTGGACAATGATCCTGCGAAATTGCGTTAAATCACTTAAAGTACTTAATACCAATAATTCAGTTCCAATATCGACTGTTGTCAGCATGCAACAGCCCCGACGTAATTTTTTTGCTTTTATAGTCTAGCTTAAAGAGATTAACACTCCTTTGGAAAAGATTCTAATTATATATAATATTTTTTTCCTTTCGGTTACATAATGCGTATTTAAATACGATTACAAAAACAAATAATATTTGTATAACACCTTTTTCTGTCTGGCAATATTATAATATCAGTTATACTAAGAAATATTAAAAATCATTTAGTAACAAGTCCACATTTTTACGAATTAAGACGATATTAATGATGAAAAACACAAGCACTTACACAAGCAAGTGTCTTGCTATGATATATCCATATCTCTATAGATATAATATATCTATAGAAAAACATATAGATATAGATTTATATAGAAAAACAGAAGATTTAATTTAATTTTAAAGAAGATATGGTAGAGTTGCACTACCAAGATCTACCATGCTAGAGGAGGTAAATGAAAACAATTTATTCAGTTAATACGTATCGGACCCATTGCTAATGCGCTTACACACGAATTTTATATATCCATTAAATATTTAAAAGAAATATGTTAGATTTTGTCGATTGTAAAAATATTAGAAATTTAAAAATATTCAAATTTAATCATTTTAACAGAAGGAAAATATATAAGAATTTACGTTTAATCTTGTTTGATCTTTTTTTTAAATATTAAGATAAGATAACTTAAGCACGATTAAGTGTATGCGTACATAATATCATCTGTTAACAAAATACCTACCGAATATCTCTCGAGTAAATAATAATAGACATTTCGACAGCTGCCGATATTTCTTAAATAGATAAGATAGGCGCTCAACAAAAGGGTCCCAGCTTATCTTAACATCACAATATTTTTAAAGCACGAGTAGAAAGATGAGTCTCTCTGCACGAATTCTTATAGCCCTTTTTATTATTTTTATCTCTGAGGCAAAATTTATACCAAAAAAAAGTGATACTTGCGAAGCTATTCTGGGTGATGACTTGATAAAGGAGATCGCTGCCTACGATAGCGTTAGAGATGAAATATTCAAATATGTTTTGGAAGGAGACTTCAAAAGCAAAACTTATAACGAGTGAGTACTTTTTATTACTTCATAACAAATTGTATCTTCTTGTTACAAAATATATATCCATTTTTTTAAATAGTACCTATAAAAAGGTACGTCGTGGCGCAGGGGTGCAACATCTGCTTGTAACGGTTGTTGGGTTCGTTTCCCGACGAGGAAGATGGACTTATCTGTTTCCATTTTCTTCGCTCTGGCAACTAGGAAAAGTGAGACGTTGAATTCCGCCACTCAACACGCAATGCCTCGAAAACGGCGGAAAGTGGGGACGGAGTAAGCAGGGACTAAGTAACGGAGTGTCTTAACACTAGGTTCTTATGGTTCCTGCAGTTCCCTCTGCCTACCCTGCCACGTGCGGGATAAAGCGTAAAGCTAAATATATATATATATATATATATATATATATATATATATATATATATATATATATATATATATATATATATATATATATATATATATATATATATATATATATATATATATATATATATATATATATATATATATATATATATATATATATATATATATATATATATATATATATATATATATATATATATATATATATATATATATATATATATATATATATATATATATATATATATATATATATATATATATATATATATATATATATATATAGGGGAATTTTGATCCAATGATAGCAACCCCATATATATATATATATATATATATATATATATATATATATATATATATATATATATATATATATATATATATATATATATATATATATATGGGGTTGCTATCATTGGACCACTTAACTTTGTGACACCATATCTCATGAAATATCACCTACAAATTAAGACAATTAATGGTATCCGATGCTTTTTTACGTAAATTAATGATATATAAATTATTGGCAATGAAAGTTGAGAGGTTTTAGAACTATTCTAATATAAATTTTCAATGACGAGTTGCTTTCTTTGGACCACCGTCGCCATGAATGGACCACTAAGTTGCTATCATTGGACTTTGAAACATTTGTATTAATGGTCCAATGAAGGCGACGCAAATGAAGCACTAAATAAGAATTACTTTTTTAATTAATTTTTTTTTATTAAATCGATTATAAAATTGTACTGCTCATAAATAGCTCTTAGTTGACGGAAACTTATTTCTGGATATACTTCATGAAAGCATAGTACTATTTATCCAGCAGCTTCTTTGGTTTTATTAAAACGATGTTTAATTTTATTGGAAGCTAATTGTAAAACAAACTGCCTGACATCTTTGAGAGTAAAACTAAAAAAAGAATTCTCCATTCAATATGTGATTGCTAAATTCAGTTCCTAAAGCCTTAGGGAGATCTCCTTTTGATCCCACTATTTGAATTTCTTCCATAGTTTTTTGATTTTTCCCATCTAATCGTCTTTTTAATGTGGCTTTTGGAACGACATACATTCGACTTGTTTCATTTAATCTAATAGTTTTTTTTTAAAGATTCTGTAGTGAGTTTCATACTAGTAACTAATACTATTTCTTCTTCTGGAATATATAAATATAATCCAATTATAAGTAAAAGGTAGATATCCATCTACATGCAATACTAAAATATTCAATTTACAATATAAAAAATCACTATTTATTAAGTTTCTTAGATTGGACCGGTCCAATGATGGCATCACCATTCCGGTCCATTGATGGCAACAAGGCATATGAACAGAACGAAAGTAATTATTAAAAAATGTGCAATATTACGCAAAAAGCTTAGTACTGTATGTAAGCGCAGATAAATTTGCTATTCAAATCTAACACAATCATTAAACATTAATTAAAACAATGTGACTTACACGAGTTTGTTGATGGCTCGGTTATTAGATCACGGTCACTACTAACACAAGTACACATCTCACTACTTACCACGCTTCGCGAGCGCACAGAGGTTTTGTGGGTAGTCAAGGGGACCGGTACTGTTGCCTAGCAATGTATCAAACTTGCTGTGACATGTATAGTTTTTGAAAAAATTGAGTGGTCCAATTAAAGAGCCGGTCCAATGATCGCAACCTTCACCTATATATATACATACATACATACATACATACATACATACATACATATATGTATATATACATATATGTATATATATATATATATATATATATATATATATATATATATATATATATATATATATATATATATATATATATATATATATATATATATATATATATATATATATATATATATATATATATATATATATATATATATATATATATATATATATATATATATATATATATATATATATATATATATATATATGATGGTGAGTAGAATTTATTATGTACCACAAAATTCTCTTATATATTCATCCTTAATTCGCCTATAGAAATCTCGGAGCATAAACATATAAAAATAAACATACTTTTAGGTTAGCTAAATTCGTCGACACCTTTGGAGCTCGCCCTTCAGGATCACAAGTACTTGAAGATTCAATTGATTACATGATTCAGCTGACTAAAGATGAAGACATAAATGACGTTGTTACGGAAGAGCTGGAGGTAATTTTAAATTCATTTCGCTGCTAATAATAGCTTAAGTATGTTTAGCTTATTTAGAAATGTTAATGTATAAATGTAACTACTTCTTTTAAAATGTTCTTTGATCACGATCTATTGTTTATCAGTGACTTTAGAGTTACTGATAGCAATTCGCATATCAAACTTTTACAATTCAAAATATATATGCAGATCATACAGTAGTATAGATTTAAACATTTTCTATACAAAATTATCATAATAAAAAATAAGTGGAAAATAATTAGCTTCTACGGTATCTACGATTTGTTCTGCTTAACCTTTGCCTCTCATGTGCAGCAAAATAATATTGTTTTTTTTTTGTTTTTTTAATTGCCTATCTATTTTCATTAAACAGGTACCTCATTGGATTAGAGGAACAGAAAAGATAACTATGCTTGAACCTAGAACAAAAGACATTGCTTTATTAGGTCTCGGTCGCAGTGTTACAACTCCACCTGAAGGTATACAAGCGGAAATAGTTATAGTATCAAATTTTGAAGAATTATCTAAATTGCCTGATAATGATATTGAGGGCAAAATTGTACTATTCGATCCAAGTTTTACTACTTATAGTGAAACTGTAGTATATCGGTCACAAGGAGCAGCGAAGGCAGCAGAAAGAGGTGCAGTTGTATCATTAGTCAAATCTATAGCTCCATTTTCTATCAATTCACCACACACTGGATCGCAATATTACGATGATAATATAAAAAAAATACCAACTGCTGCAATTTCAATGGAAGATGCTGATTTAATAAGAAGATTTTATGACAGAGGTGAAAAAATTGTTCTTAATATAACAATGTCCTCGGTATTGGAAACAAAAATTTCTAGAAATACTCTTATAGATTTAAAAGGTTCAGAAAATTCTGAAAAATTAGTAATTGTCTCTGGACACATTGATAGCTGGGACGTTGGCCAAGGAGCAATGGACGACGGTGGTGGCTTGTTCGTAAGTTGGGCAGCTCCTGTAATTTTAAAGCGCCTTAACTTGATACCAAAAAGAACTGTACGATCTATATTTTGGACAGCTGAAGAACTAGGTTTGATCGGTGCGTACGCTTACGAGGAAAAACACAGAAATGAAAGTCACAATATTAACTTTATAATGGAGTCGGATGAAGGCACTTTTGCGCCACTTGGACTAGCTGTTGCTGGTACACAAAGAGCCCGATGTATAGTGGCAGAAATACTAAAATTATTTAAATCCATTAACGCTTCGACATTAATTGAGGATGATAGCCCCGGCTCCGACATATCTGTTATTATCAATAAAGGAGTTCCGGGTGCAAGTCTTCACAACGCAAACGAACGTTATTTCTGGTTTCACCACACCGAAGGAGACACTATGAATGTTGAAAATCCTGAAGAATTAGATTTATGCACTGCCTTTTGGACTACCGTGGCATACATAATCGCTGATTTGTCAGAAGATATACCGCGATGAGCACAAAAAAAACACAAATATAAAACAATTTCATTAAAAAGTATTCAATTAAGAGAATGTACAAAATAAAAAGATTATATAATATTATAATACTATTCAATTTTTTTGTTGATTTCAAAAAAGTAATTAGTTTTTTACATATAAAACTTCAAAATATAATGTAAATTCTTGTAAAAATGTAAATAAATAATTATAACTTTTTTACCCAAATAAAGATATATAATTCTTGAAATATACTTTTTATTGACTAAGCAATGTTACTTTTTTATTTTTATTCTATTATTGCTTTTTTTTATTTTTATCTATTTTTAGACGGTAAAATATTTAAAGCAAATACTGAAGATCATCATTATTACATTTTGAAAAAAATACAATTACAATTTAAAAATCGTATACATACTAGCTAGCTGTTGCATTTGTTATTTGTTATTTGTTATTTCATTTTATTTATTTCATTTGTTATTTGTTGTAGCACGTTTCACCAAACTCAACTGTTATATAGAGTATCAGATTGGTGAATATTTAAGTCTTGGTCCGATGATTAGCAACCTGTGTTCGGGCCCCACGATACAGGTCTCCTAGTGTGGGGTCCAAAGGTAATCAAAAATTTTAAAATTGCCAAAACCATAATGCTTCTCAACCAATGGAAAATATTGTAATAGTTTAAGTTAAATTTATGAAGGTTAATTGAGTCATATGTTTTTTTTTTCTGTTATGTGTGCATTGTGTTTTTATTCAATAAAGTTATTATTATTATTATTATTATTATTATACATTGCGCTAAATTTACAAGCGTCGCTGTTATCTCTCAGAACAAATTATAACTTAGTACGATATATCGATACTGGCTAGAAATACTAAAGGGGTTTTCTGATGTTAGTTGCTCTTAATTGAATTAATTTATGGTACTATTGAGACATATATACCAACCATATATATACCAACCATCGTGGCGCAGAGGCGCAACGTCTGCCTGTAACGCAACGGTTTCTGGGTTCGATCCCCAGTCGGAGAAGATGGATTTTTCTATTTCCATTTACTTCGCTCTGGCAAACTGGGCAAAACGCGGCGTCGAGTTCCGCGACTCAAAACGCAATGCCTCGAAAAAGGCGGAAAGCCGGGACGGAGAAAGCAGGGACTAAGCAACGTAGTATCTTAACAAAGGTTAAGGTTCCCACGGTCCCTGCAGTTTCCTCTGCCTACCCTGCCATGTGCGGGATAAAGCGTGAAGCTAAAAAAATATATCTTAATTTATATAAATGTATGCATATATCCGGGTATAGGATATGTATGTATATGTGTTTATTTATATTCGTGTAGGTATATATATATATATATATATATATATATATATATATATATATATATATATATATATATATATATATATATATATATATATATATATATATATATATATATATATATATATATATATATATATATATATATATATATATATGCATTAATTGAAATAATAAACTAGATAAATTTATTTATTGTCTTATACGTATCATGTATTTGTTTATGTTTACTTGTAATAGTTTATGTTTCTTTCTCACCTATAGGTACCTCTTTTAATGTAAAGTATTTTTTTTTCCCCTAAAGGTTGTCTGGAAGAGATGGCTACTAAGCCTTAAGATCGCCTTTTGTGTATTTTTCTCATTTGTACTATATCATTTATAAATAAAGAAATTAATATAAATTGACAACTATCTCCCTACTTTCATGATGCCGGTAAAACTTTTTTATTCATATCTATTATAAAAGATAGTAGCAAAGATAGTTATCTTTGCCTAGCTATACGTTAGGTAGAAATTTTGTCAAGACATTTACCTCTTTATTAATATGGAATTCCCAAATGAAAACTTTAACTATAACGACAGTGAAGAATGAGGAATACCGAAAATAATTTAAATAAAGTTCAATATTTTTATTAAAAATAATTACTTTTATATCACTTTAGGAAAACCATTTACGTATATACTGCTAAAGTATGTTTTAAAAATATATTGCAATGTGATAAGAAGTTGACCTACCGATATGGACCCTGCTAAAGCTGTATAAAATCACAATCAAAAGCGAAAATCGGACACTTGTGAATTGTGATACGACTCGCATCAAACATATTGTTCTTTGTAAATATTATTTACAAAAAAATGAAGCTGTCAATCTTCGTACTTCTCTGCGTTTTCGCCTTGTTTACAATCAGCCAGGCCAACCCTGTGTAAGTACATTAAAAAATATACTAATTATAATTAAAATAATAATAGTATTAAAATTATTATTTATCTTTTTTTTAAATTGAGAGTCAAATAAATAATATATAAAATTGTCAATAATCCATGATAATGAAAAAATATGTATTAGTGCTTGTTTTAATTTAGCTTATGCTTTACTTTTATATAAAAGGTCATATAAAAGCAAAATATATAACATATATAAATTACTTAAATTATAATTACGTAGTACATATTACTTATAAAATATACAACATATATATTCTTCTCTCATAGAAACTTATAAAATAATATTTATTAAACCATTTTAATTTTCTATATCCAGTCCTGAACCTGAACCTTGCGACTACGACGACTGCTATTACCCCAGAAGATTTAACCGTGGCAGAACCAATTATATCGGCAATGGACGTGGAAATACCAACACGGTTTATATAAACAGACCCAGACAAAGAGATTAGTACTGGAGTAGACAGAATACCAAATAACAAATTGCTGTCATTTTGTATACATATATATGTATATGTTTGTATTTATGTGCGTATATGTGTTTTAAATGATTTACGTTCCTTTGAACGCTTATTATTTTTAGTTTAGTAAGAAGTTGATTGTTATTTCTTGGATTGTCAGCATTTTTTTCATTTGAAGTATAAGATATGTATATATTAAAACCTCCGACGATCCCCCACAGTATAGTTTGACGTTCGATAGTCTATGTAACTGATTTATATATATATATATATATATATATATATATATATATATATATATATATATATATATATATATATATATATATATATATATATATATATATATATATATATATATATATATATATATATATATATATATATATATATATATATATATATATATATATATATATATATATATATATATATATATATATATATATATATATATATATATATATATATATATATATATATATATATATATATATATATATATATATATATATATATATATATCTTACTTAAGTTATTTTTTGTAACTTTGTTTATCTTTCATTAAAAATGTTAATATTATCTTTATTATTAAAATAGCCATTATGAAATATTTGTACTGATAATAAAATAAAAAAATATATCAAATTAAACGACTTGTTATTTGTTAAAATTTAGATAGCCACATACTTTAAATTAATTGATTAAGGTAAAAGCACCAATGGTAGACACTATAAGGATGAAACAAGATTTAAACAAAAATATTTTTTTATTGGAAAAGAAATACAAAAGAAACAAAAAATTTAATTGCACCTTGGTTAATACAAAAGTATATTTCAAACTAAATACCCACCGAATCAACGTAAATTAAAACAAAAAATCCATTTTTATTAATTAAGTTAAATGACCCTGAAGATGACACATTCATAAATCAAAACACCAATAGTTGATACTTATTTGTACCAATAGTGGACATGCAAGCCTGAACATAATAATCATCAAATATATAATAAAATAAGCTTAAAATGACATAACTGAATATTATAAAATTCTTTTTATTAGCATTAACTGAAATCCTTGACTAAGTATCAAAAGTTTTATAAAAATAAAATTTTAGTCATGTTCTAGTTCCTTTGATTTTGAACTTTTGGTCTTTTATACGTGGCATCTTGAAAGATCCGACCATCAAAAACATACCAATATACCATACAAAAGTTGACACCCTGTTTACTATTGGACTGCTTTATTATTGTCACAATTTTAACAGTAGGTACTTATATTGTTGAAAATAGTGTTGATAATTGCATAAACCTACGCTTAGGAATAGGTTTCGTTACTGCACCAAAAGTAGACTTGCGTGTCATCTTTAGGGTAATCTGACTATTTTCGGAACCAATAGTAGACACTTATGATTTTCTAGAAAAATAATATCGGAACAAATAATGAATTGTTCTAATCTTTAGAATATATAAATATCAATACAACATATAACAAATAACAAAACAATATCTTTATAAAATTAAGTAAAATCATTTGTATCGTTGCGGCGTCCTTAGCTAAACTCATAAGAAATGGCTAAAAACGTGTGGCTTTGTCACATTGCTCGCAATAATTGATGCTATTTTAACTTTATAAGCAAAAGACCGTTGTTATGATTGTGTTATTTGATTAACAGGTGAAGCAACCATTTTCTGGTACTAATAATTCTGACATACAAGTAAAAATATTCTTAATATTGAACTTAATTGTTGAAAGTGTCATCTTTTGGTACACTGTCCACCATTGGTGCTTTTACCTTACTTAAAAGTATACCAGCTTTTGTATCATTTTCCATACTCGATATATACTGGATTTCATTAGTTTTTCAGTTACTCTAAATATTGATTTGTGCAATATACGTGTGGCTTGCTTGAGCTAAATCTACGTTGTATACAACAAAACTCCTTTCTAAATGACTTATTTTTTACATTGAAGAAAGAAAAACTAAAACAGATACAAAGTTTATTTTCTAGCATAGCTTGCAATTTTTCTAGCAATTTTTGCAACATATTATAGTTCTGCGTCTCGCTGGAAAGTTTTATTGGTAATTATTAATATCGATATATCTTAAAAAACCTCTACAGATCATAAATTATATTACCGTAGTATTAAAGAACATAATAAAAAAAATCGTAAATTATCATATCATTTTTTAATTAGTTCGGTTTACATATTATAAATCGTTATATTGACAAATATAATGAAAAATTCTTCCGGGCACATTTTTTGACTAAAAATTTTCTGCATAAAATACATATAAGTGACGTTGAAATGCTTTAATATACTTATTATCCCGAAGTGGATATAAAAATAATGTAATAAGTTTGTAAAAAGTTTGCTTACAAATGGTGAGTTCAATAATTATTTACAAATACAACCAATACAAGAATATTGTACATGAAATGATCATATTAATCAGATCAGATCAGATCAGATTTATCATATATTAAACAGAGAGAGTAGCTAGTATGAAATAAGTTACACTTAGTTTATTATCTTTAAACATTTAATTAATTTGTATTCAAATTCTCCAAAGCATACTGTTGCCTGTTTACATATGTTTTTTTTTTAAATATTAGCTCTAAAATTTTTTGGCAATTACCTTTAAAATAGTGTAAATAAGAAAGTCTAAGCTAACCTTTAATATAATGTAAAATTAGTCACACAGTTGTATATTTTTTTCTAAATAGAGTTATATTAATTATAGGAGAACCGCACTAGAATTAAGGTCAATGAAACATGAAACATTAAAATTATAATAACATTTTACTTGGTTTTCCCTCTACGTACATATTGTCTTATCGTTCTATTTTTTTAAGACTTGATTATTTCAATATAACCTTATTAACCTTTGTTGCACTGATATAAAAATAAATGCGAAGCTCTTCTTTTTTTATGTCTCTTAAGAGTGATTGTGAATTAAATAGATTTTAAACATGTTGTCCTTTCGTGTCGTTATAACATTCAAACGTCGTAAAGATACATACATATTTTTATTTTAAAAAATATTCTAGCCTAATATACCACGGTCTTACATAGTGTGTTCAAAATAGGTAAAAATAAAAACCAGAATATTAGGTTACCCTTGTTACCTCTTGATATCGAACAAAAGGCGCAGGATACAGGTTATTTCTCCAAAGTTATTTTCTTTTTATTTTTTTTATATTTTCAATTTTATGCAGCATCCCATTGTATAAGACTTCAAAAGCATATTTCGATCTAACAATATTTTCGTTACATTTGGGAGATACGTCAATGTCGAAAATATAAAAAAGTTAAAATAAAAAATTAATGAGAATACGTTTCGAAGAATAAAGAAATACTAAAAAGCATTGCTAGCATTGCTATACAAAAAATGGCAAACAAAATCATGTCACACCGCTGTATTTACATTCACCTTAACAAGATTGTTCAGAACCGAACTTTGCCAGTTCTAAGTGGATGGGTAAATATTATTTTTATCGGATTTCGAATTCTCGCTGTCAGCAGTATCTGGAAAACAAATTTGTGAAAACAATGGAAAAGAAATTTGAGAAATTCTACCTAATTGAATCGGCTCTCATTACAAAATGGGGTAGATTCTATATTAGTTAAATATATAAAAGGGGCTTTAATATCATGGTCACAATTTAAATTTAATATACTAAATATTTGAATAATAATAAAAAGCATATGGCGTACTAATTTCAAGATATTACGTTTTAACTTATCAAAGCCAATATTGTACCCACAACTGTCACGTTTTTAGTCACGTGCGGTACTGTTGCGATACGACAGCCTCAAAGTTGTTTACTTATTATGCTTTTCCATTAGCTCTTGGGCGGCTCACGTAAATATTTAAGTAGGGCAAGTATAAATCTAGGCAGAAATCTACGTATAAGAACAAATTTCTATTTAATTCTCTTTAAATTCAGCTAAAAAGTGGAATATACGGATTGTCTTAACATTCGTTTTTGTTATTTTTGTGCCTGAATGCCTATTCTTTTAACAATGTTTACTTTTTTGGTATAGAAAAATAAAATCAAAAGAAAACAAATTCTGAAAACAAATCATGTCTATCATTATTGTAGACTTATTCAAATAAAAAAAATAACAATTAGTGACCTGAATTAAAACTCTACTATACAATTTAACTATAACACTAAAATATTTTCACCGTGAAAAGTTTCAAAGCCCTCTAATCATTTTCTATAGCAAGTACAATTGTGCCTCCGAGCTTTCACAGGTTTCAGTAGGCACGCGACCGCGATACTGGACGCACGTCCTGTCGTCCTGTCGGCTTTATAGAATAAACCCGATAAACTCGCTATAAGTGACTACTATGCTATGTGACTTTGTTATTAAGATAGCATTCTCAATTACTCGAAGGTAATCTTAAAATATATGCAGCGAGCTATTAAAGAAAAATAATTTAATTTATACAATATATATTTTTTACTTTAATTTATAAATTCGATTTATTTAATAAAAGGCATATTTTAAAATGTGTAAATTTAACACATAAGACTAATTCAGGTATGCAAATTATTCATATGTTTAATTTTTATTATATAAACAGACAGTGCATGGTTAAGTAGTTATGAAATCCTATATTTTAAGTAATTTAAATTCCATTGAAATTAATTAGTTGCCTACATTTTGTATTACAATTTATTTTACTATTTATATATTGTTTATATTACAATTTATTTTTTTAGGACAGACGAAAATTGATTTGATCGTTTTAAATATAAATTGTGCGTATACCATATGAGCGTTGAGACCGTACTAATTATGGGACGTATAGAATGATTATGTAAATAATATAGAAACACTACTTTTTCTTTGTTTGCTACGAGTTAAAATGTAATTAAAAATTTTCAGAAAGTATTATATAATATTGTATAATATAATTTTAAAACAAATATTTCAGTATTTTTTAAAATGCCTACAAAAATAGTTACAATACAAGAAGTATTTACGTAAAATTTATGATTTTTTTTGTCACTTACGTACCTATATAATATATTTATGATAAATGTTTATTTTAATAACGTAATAACGGCAGATGAAAGCGTGGACAGCCCACGAGCAAGACACGACATTACCATGCTGCAGAACGCTGCACGTCAAACACGCAGCTTACGCAAGTGCCCTTTATACATTGGTAAGTAAAATTGCTTTTTTAATTAAAAACGTCACCTCAACAAAGAAACAAATTCTTTTACAAAACAATAACTTAATATGTTCACTTTATTGCACTGTATATGTCGTTACACAATTTTTATAACTTGATAAGTGATTAGTGTTCCTATATTTTTATTTTAATTTAATCAACGCGAATTTTTGCTACTATATAGTAGAATAATATATATGTGTAAATAATGTCAACTTTGCAAAAACACGTTCCAAGCTAAGTCTAGTATAGGGACATAAGCAATAAAATTTAAAAGGAGTATGCAATGTGGATAGATAATATACAAAATAATAGTACGGCATCATAAATATTTAGTACAAATAGTAATACCTACATAAATTTTCACAAAAATATTGAGTGTGTCTTAAATAAGCACACACAATTGTATAATACAAAATCGCCAATTATTAATGCTGAGGTGTGACCTCGGTTGATTTTCGAAAGCATATTATCTAAGATTCTGGAGGAACTTCACGTAAAAACCACAAAGACACCCCGGAGAGCATATATGAAGGGGACCCCGCTAGGTAGAATAGAACGTAGAGCAACGTATGTATGTATGAATGTACGTAATTATAAAACATATTTATACATGTATACCACAAAAAAGATGCGGTTAAATATCAATTTCGATATCGATAAAAGAATTAATCTTAATTACACTAAATAATATTCATTTTCATGATGCTCACTCTCTATATTATTTTAAAAAATATAAACGTTTTATTTTGTTATAAATTTGACAAATGATTGTTCCAAATATTATAGATCTTGTTCACAAACATTTTCAATACAGTAAAGAAAGTACACTCAATTACACGACCAGCTGAACTAGAAGCAAACAACGTGTTAAAACAAATAACATTGTCGAAATACTCATAAAGTTGCAACTTTTTCGATTACCGTTTCCAAATATCTAAATGCATAATCTCATAACATGACAATCTCGAGATAGTAAAATTTATGTTCGAAGAAGTGTAGAAACTGGCATCAGAAAGTCCACTTTTCAAACTTTACCACCAAAAGTCATCACATAAAAGGGTGTGCTTACATTAAGTTAATTTGCTTTTCTGATTCGTAAATTCCTTACTCAGGCTCTAACTCAGTGGAAATTTTATGAATGAATATAGTATAAAAAATATGTAAAAAAAATTATATATAATTTTTTTTTCATGATAAGATTATAATAATTACGCGATTATAATTAAAACTTAGACAATAGTTAAACCAAAATATTTGATTATGCCAGACTAGAACCACATTTCCCATATAGATGGGAAAAAGGCACAGGCTTTTATCAGCAATAGGTGAAACTGATTCTAAGAATTACGCATAAAAGTGGTCAGTGTACGTTTGACCTCTAACATTGTGATATTATTTTCATTGCTTCGTTCTGGTATATGAAGATCGGTGTTGCTTTTCCTCACTCAACACGTAATATCTTTTACATTGGGCAGAAAATAGGGAGCAGAATGTCTCTATACAAGTTATGCTGCGTCACACACTTATGTTAATAAAATGATGAAAATATTAAAGTTTACACACACATATATTTTTTCCTTTTTCGACAATGATTTTTATATTATTAGGTATTTTTTTCTAATATTACAATATAATATTTCATTTCTTATGAGAATTAAAGTGGTTGCTCTGTAATAATTAAAAAAGCTAATAGTTATGAATTCCAATTTCCCATCGGAGAGTATTAAAAGTGCATTGGGTCATGTATAAATCACGTATAAGTAGAAATTGAATAGCTCAGTCTGACAGGGAATTTTTCGAAAGTTTCTCAGTATTCTATTGCTACTTGCGATGCATACGTATAGACATGAGTACCTGTTTCTATTACATACTGTTAAATAATCATTAGTAGAAAAAGAAATATATTGCTATCTATTTATTCTATGGGAAATACATACAACCATTTGTTATCACAGCTTCACGTTGGGATTGTTCCAACTTTGGAACTGCGAGTATGTAGTGGCTTAAACTTTGTAATGACGGTACACAACGACAAATTCATGATCAAAGTTGGAGAAGCCTGCATACATCGAAATGATAATGATCTCAAACATTGTATACTCCACCTAATCTAAGTCTTCTAGAAATATAAATATAATTTTTTTTTCGTATTATAACATAAAATCTGTTAAGTAAACAGGGAAAGTGAACTGAGAGAAATATATAAAACATATAAAAAAAGCTTTAAAATATCCATAGAAGTAAAAAAATAATTAAATAAGTACACTTTTGTTGTCAAAGATCAAAGATCATTCTGATAGATTTTGTTTTCCTTTTACAAGCAAAAAATTGACTATTGTTTTGTAAAAGTGAAATTTCAAAGATTAAAACTGTAAAGAACTATTGTCATTAAGAAAATCAACCTTAAATAATTCCGTATATAGACTGCCCTTGTGACATTTTAAATATGTTCCTTTAATATTTAATTTCATGACCCATATATTTATAATAATGAACATTATTTTGTATTTTTTTATACAAATAATTTTTCATATTCCCAATTTCGTCAAATTATGCAAAACAATAATTTCCGCACGACAACAGCAATGTAAACGTAAATGGAAGGATGCCTAATACAAAATATTTTATTCATGACGATTGCAAACAAATACAAGACGCGTATCTTATTAAGCCTTTGAACATTGAACAAATAAAGGCAACGAGGAAGACAAGAAACATCGCAATTCCACAAATATTTCGATATCAACCAAACTGTGAACGAGATTCCATTGGAATCGTCTACTCTTGATCTTTTGAATCAAATTATTTTGAATTTAGTTTCGATGCTCTTTTTATGATTATTCACAATTAAAATATTTATATATCGCACAATAGGAAAGTATTATTCTAAAATACTGACTTTTTCATAACGCATATTTCGATTACTACTCTATCAATTACTTTTGTAGTGTTTAAGATAACTATTTTTTATGTATTATTTACTAATTTCAACGTTTTTATTTTTTTGTAATAATCTTAGAATAATATAAATTTATAAAAATATCTCTAAAGAGATACTGACAACAATTAATTGTATAAAGCATGTAAGAATTTCGACACAGCGTGATAAACAACGCAGGACTATATAGGCGCTGGTTTAAATTTTTTAAGCTTTCTTTGAGTATTTTTTTCATTATTGACGTCAATTAATACTTTAAAAAATCATAAAATACATATGATTTTTAAATAAAAATCTTACGATAGGAATTGCAGTTTGAGGATGTATTGTGGAATTGGAGAACAGAGTTACTGGTAAAGTTTTACACACATTATTTCCTCTTCCTTTTCCGTCCAGTTTACTTACACCTTGTTCGATGAAATACGCTTTATAGAAAAGACAACACTTCTAAAAGCTAAAATTAAGCGATTAAAATTAACATTGTCGTTTCGAAAGGCGGAACATGAAAATGGAAAGTTTTAATACTAAATTCTTCTATCACCCGTACGGGAAAAGTGTGGACCTACAATAATAATAATAATAAAGTTATATGTTATTGGTTATTAATATCTTATGAACATATTATTAATCATAAGGTGCAGACAAGTTCTTGATACTCCTGTAAATGTACAAAGTAACTTCTATCTTATAATATTTAGCAGCGTTGTAACAGTATATTAACTATTCCGTTTCGTACGTCGTTAGTATCCTAAGAACATAAAAGCTTTTTGAAAGTCTACTAATGTAAGATTAATATAACATGGTAAAAGTAAGAGCGAGAAGTGTAACAGGAAAATCTTTCTATAGTTTACTAAATGCTGATCGTTGAGAGCTATTATTATTTCATTTTTATTTTTAGAACATATTTCGAAGACAGCTATGGTAGACCCATTTTGAATTTTGGGAAGTAAATATATTTCAAAGAGGGGCTCTTTTAAAGATACCCTTGAGTCCAAATACCTTGTCTTACATCTATTCCCCATTCCTCTTCGCTCTTCGTGCCTCCATAAAAAAGATAATAAATATAATTCTTAATATTCATTAACTAAAATATTTTTCTTTGCACTAAATTTTTTAAGAATTTCCATACTGATTTTTATTTTGTGTTAAAAATAACTGTAAATGACGATGACAGTTAATTCAATTTATATTCAGGGACAGTAATTCTATGAAATATTTTATATTATATGGACTTTGTGAAGAACACATATAGGGGTCCAGCACTATTCAGCACTATCGTTCTCTAAAATGGAGTACAATTTGAGTACGACTTCAAAATATTGGCTTAGTCAAGTTTCTCGATTATATCTTAAGGATATTTGCATACTACCTCCATAATCAGATGTGCTATGAATATTCAAATAAGGCATTACGAGGCATATGTCCTTCACCAACCTAAGCTAAGTTTACCCTCATCTCATTTACACACAAATATGTGACATTGAAATCCTATCTCAAGTTATTAGATTGAAAATTTTAACAAAAGAATTGTCAAATATTATGGAATTTCTATCGATTTTTTATATAACATTATTTTTAGAGCTCCGTAGCCAAATGGCATAAGATCGAATCCTTATAGATTCATTCTATTTGTTTGTCAGCTGTCCGTCCGAATGTCGTAGTCACTTTTACTCAAAACTATTAAAATTATGGTGTTCCAACTTCGACGAGTATTCTGTGAACCGGGTTAAGTTTATTTTTAAAAATGTAATGAAAAATATTTAACATACTTTTCCAATACTTTGAACTGAAATTAAGCTTTTTGTTTTCTTCAAATATATAAATGTAGGATATATAGACATCCGATATATCTTCAAAAATAACAGTACTTTTTTCTAAACTGAATACATTACGCGATAAACACGAGAGTGGTAAATTATGTGTGCTAACTTTCTAATATAATAATATATTTTTTTTATTTTAACTACATTTGGTTTTTTTATAAAGTAAAAAACGATTATGACAAATGTTTCGTACAAGTAATAGAATATATAATAGAATATATTTTATGAATATCTTTCTGTAAATCACACACTATTAAAACAATGTAAAAATAGTTGTATACAATTACTTAATTCAAAAATTAATCTATTTAATTTTACCCATAATTCATTACTAATTAGTTTATAATTATTAACTAATCCATAAGAAATATATTTTATATTATATATAAATAAAACTTAAAATGTATCTTCAAATAAAACAAAGTGACTATATGTAGATTGTATTTTGTAACCTTAGCATCACTTAAAGTTTTAAATATTCTTTTTAAGAATGGAATCCATTTTGTATAACTGTGGCCATTTATTTTAACCATTAATTTAATTTGCGTGTAACTCGGTTCAATAAATTTCCTAATAGTTGCCTACTATTAGGAATTTTATTGAACTGATATAGATAAATTTGTATTGTATTTAATTGATGTACCAGTGACCTATCGTCCAATGAAATAATGATTGAATTTGTTAGAGAACAGAATTAATGAACGGTTTAGTCAAATTCCTATACAATATTTGTGGCGTTTTTTAGATTTACGATTACTATGTATTTGTAATTTGCTTTCGTAGCAAGATAGGCAGATAAAACCTTAAGTAACGTTTAATTTTAATATTTTTTGAGATCAAATATGCATTGGCAAAGGTTTTTTACCCTTCATTAATTTTCTTAGTTTAATTGTTAATTTAGCTGACGGGACCTGTGGTCGAAAATGTCTCGGACACAGAATGTATCACGATATATACAACTCAGAATTAAGAAAAAGTAACAAATTTTACGTATATTATCTATAATTAAATCTACAAGGACTAAAACAATAAAAATGACCGCAATAAAATATCTTGAATCAATCATTTAACCGCGGTATTCGTTTAGTTAAAATTTTTCAACTTACCTGTCCATTTTTTCGAAATTGCACAACAAATCTAATTCCAACACATTCAAAAGATATATGCATTTCTACAGTATTAGCCATGTAATTAAAACCTTTGAATGAAATGCTAAGTTTACAATATTTTATTATATGCTTTTTCTTCAGCGGCAGATTCACCGATATTTTCAAACTTGTTATTCGTAAAAAAGTAAACAACTTCATATGTAATATTATTGATTTTCATGATTTTTATACATTTTAAATAAAACAATTTAATACTACAATCCAATGTTTCGAACACTTTGAGTGTTCGAAACGTTGGATTACCAAAAAATGTCAATATACGCAATTAATTCGTTTAAATTATTTTATTCAATACTTTTTTGTTATATATATTATATATATATTTTACGAAATTCTTCAGAATTATCATAATTTTTATTTTGTTACAGAATATATCGATTTTCGTGGTGCTGTTATATAGTTGGAGGATCGGTGTTAATGCCAAAAAATATAAAGACCTTGACGATGTCTATTACGGTGAGTCTGCCTTGAATTTTAATTATGATTTTTTACTTAAAAAGAAATCTCAAGTATATATAGTAAAAGTTTCAACGGGACATTGACAAAGTGAATTGTGCCTAAGTGGCACGCTCGAAACGAATAATTAAAGAGAAGAAGGAGAAGATGAATAACAAAAGTTAACTCTACAAACTTTTCTTTTATAATTTCATTTTCAATTTAAGACATTGATATTTCTAAAATCCGGAGTTAATCCCGCCACCAGTCTCCCCGTTCGAATCAGATCTGATAAGGAAAGCTGATGGTTACATATATATTATAAAATTATTCAAATTCAAAACATTCTTTATTAATGATAAAAATATTTTTTATAAAATCGATAAAGTCAAATTACAATATAGCAATAATAAGTAGCAGCTATAATAGTTTCCATACTGACGCCCAACGCCATTTCCATAAAAACACATTCAAATGACAGATGAAGCTTAAATATTATAATTTGAACGAAAATTTTTAGATTTTATTAAATTAATAATTGTATTATTACTATCATTTAAGAAAAATAAGGTTAAATAACAATTTTAGTGTAATGAAATATTATTTTAAACGTCAAATTAAAAAATAATATTACGATTAGTTTATAGGAAGATATGTTGTTACACAGAAAAACAAAATAAATATTGTTTATAATATTTATTGCTATTACAATGCGTTATTTTAATAACCAAACCCTCAATGCCCACTTGTTTTCTGTTTACTAATTGGGAAGCTTCTTTAGAGCTATCCTCATAAAAACGAACATTTTATTTATTAAAATATTGTGCTAAATTGAATGAATTTGCCATCCGTAAAAAATATTTTTTGTGGTCTCCCTTTACTTGCCGGTTCAATAGCTATTATAAATTATAATTTTATCACCCGATTTGTTTCAAATTTTATTATGACACAATTTTATAATGCATTGACGAGAATACGAACATTTGAATAAAATCGACAGATTCCAAACTTCACGCTCTATCTCTAGCGGTGTAGTCAGAGAGAACGGAGCGCCAAACGCTGCGGGCTCTGCATAACTCTTTTACCTCATCCACTGTCATTAGCCTCTTCATACATGCTCTCCGGGGAGTCCTCATGCTTTTTACGTGACCTTCATCCAATATATTCGATATTGTTTTTTTTAAAAGTCAACCGAGGTCTCGCTTTACCTCTCTCACCACTCACTTTTGCTTCGTATATATTTTTTACCTTTCTTTCATCACTCATTTTTTCGACGTGCCCAAACGATCTGAGCACATTCTTCTTCATTCTCACCGTGACATTTCACTGATACCTACCATAGTGTGTACCTCTTCTTTGTAGATTCGGTGAGCTACACATTTCTTCGTTCCTTCAAAGAGACCGCACTACAGCATATATCTTTTTTTTATTTTTTTTCTGCAGTACTCACGGTTCACTACTATATAACAGCGTTGGACCTAGAACCTGCATTGTGTATGGCCAAACATGCAGCGACACTGACGTTCTGCTGTCTTAATAGCGTAATACGTCTTGACAAAAATCTTAAATTTCCTTTCCTCGTTCCTTGCAAGTACCAGAACTTTTGTCTTATTTGCATTCAGGCTTAAACCAAGTCACCCACTATTACTGCCATGTCACTTTCTTTCAGTCTTTGGACAGGCGATATGTCAGCTCCTACTTGCTCACAGGCTGAGTGGTCTCTATAAAGAGACTTTACAGCCTTATAGCAAGGGTCCGCTCACACTATACCGAGGCAGTATCTCCGAAATATTATTATTTATTTTTTTTTTATAATATAGGTGGCAAACGAGCTGACAGATCACCTGATGGTAAGTGAATACTGCCGCCCATAGACATTTGCAACACCAGAGGAGCTACAAAATGCGTTGCCGGCCTTTTCAATGGGAATACGCTCTTTTCTTGAAGGTCTGCAGGTCGTATCTGTCCGGAAAAACCGCATGCGGCAACTCATTCCACAATTTTGTGGTGCGGGGCAGAAAATTTCTGTTAAAACGCACAGTAGTACTCTGCCAACTGTCAAAGTGATGGGGGTGGTAGAGTTGTCGCATAGATCGATGACGGAAAGAGGCGGCAGGGATCAGCCCGAACAGTTCTTCAGAGCACTCCCCATGATATATGCGGTAGAGAATGCATAGCGAGGCTACATCTCTACGCAGTGCCAAGGTGTCGAGCCGATCAGAAATCTTTTCGCAATCGACAATTCGAGTCGCTCTCCTTTGAATGCGGTCTAGAGGGAGAAGCTGTACGTACGTAAGTACTGGAGAGCCCCTGCCCAAAGATGTGAACAGTATTCCATGTGAGGCCGAACCTGAGCTTTATAAAGTTGCAGGCGGTGAGCCGGCGTGAAATACCGTTTCGATCTATTGAGCACACCGAGCTTTTTCGAGGCTAATTTAGCCTTACCCTCCAGATAACCACGAAACTAGACTTCGCTCGATATGTCGACGCCAAGAATTCCGATATTGGCTGTGGTAGTTAGAGGAGTGCTCTCAAAACGGAGCGATACGACAAGTGGCAGCTTTTTAGCGGTGAACGTGCAAACTTGTGTCTTCTTGGGGTTAAATTAGATAAGGTTTAGTTTACCCCAGTCTGATATTTTCTGAAACGAAGTTTCAATTTCAGACACAAGTTTGGTTCGGCTTTCAATGACGTTTTCCCGTGAAATGTTGGCGCGGCCGGTGTATAAAGCATCACCCGTGCTGTCATCCGCATAACAATGAATGCCACTCATTTGCAGCATATCATTAATGTGCAAGAGGAACAGCGTGGGTGATAGCACACAGCCTTGCGGGACACCAGCATTAACGGACATGAGATCAGAGCATTCGCCGTCGACTACGACCTTTATGCTTCTTTCAGTTTGGAAACTGGCGACCCATTCACATAATTTCTCAGGAAGCCCATAGGAAGGAAGCTTTGAAAGTAGCGCTTTATGCCAAGCCCGATCGAAGGCCTTCGCTATATCCAGATTAAAATCCACAGCCTCGCCCTTACTCTCGATGGCCTGTGCCCAACGATGTGTCAGGTATACTAGGAGATCACTAGCCGAGCGACCCTGACGGAAGCCGTACTGATGGTCGCTAAGCAGCTGGTGATCCTCAAGGTACCGTAGGAGCTGGTTGTTAATAATGGATTCCATTACTTTCGAGAGCAATGAGGTTATGGCTATTGGCCTGTAATTGGTCGGATCTGAGCGGTCACCTTTTTTAGGGATCAGGTGCACTAAAGCTGTCTTCCATGATGTCGGGACTACGCCAGAGGAATAGGAAAGCCGAAAAAGGCGCGTTATTGCCGGTGCCAACTCCGGAGCGCACGTCTTTAGAACAATGGGAGAGATCCCATCGGGCCCGCTCGATTTGTGGACATTCAGGGATAGCATTGCTGACCGCACTGCTTTTTGGTGGAAACGGATGTCCAAAAATGCACCATGACAAAATTGCACCGTGGTATTATCGGCGGGTCTTGGCCCTTGACATCCAGGGATAAGTTGGACGCAAAGAATTTGCCCAGGAGGTCGGCTTTCTCCTTTGCGTCGTGGACCAATGAATCTTCTCCCTTGAGCAAAGGTCGTAGAGATGGCGTACAGAAATTTCCTTGGACGGCTTTAGCGAGAGACCAAAATGCGCGAGTTCCAGACGGAAGACGCTCTAGTCGCTCGCCAATCCTGGAGGTGTACAAGAACTTCGCCCTAGCGACGTCTCTTTTGAAGGATCGGGATGAGTGGTTAAACTTCTTTTATAAGGCACTGGTATTCACATCCTTCGTCGCTGCAGCAGCCGCCCAGGCCTGGTAAGCCTCCCACTTATTGCGAGAAGCAATTTTGCAGGATCGGCTAAACCAAGGTTGGCATTTGGCACCAATAGGGACCATAGAGTTTGGAATGAAAAGTTCCATACCCTGCATCACCACATCAGCAATAGCATTAGCAACGGCAGTGGGGTCAACCAGTGCAAAGCAAACCTGACTCCATGGGTAGGACGCAAAGAAGGATCGCAATCCATCCCAGTCTGCTGACTTGTAGTGCCATACTCGACATCTTCGTGGACAACGTGGTTGCGTTAAGTGTGAGAGTGGCACCACACTCCGGATAAGGCAATGGTCAGAGGAGCCTAGAGGAGCACCGACAGACACGGTGTAGTCTTCGAGGTGGGAAGTCAGCAGAAGATCCAACAGTGAAGGTTCCTGGTTTTCCACATCTGGGATTCGCGTGGGCGTTGTAACCAGCTGCGTAAAACCATAGGTCAGGGCCAAGTCATGAACAGATCTTCCAGCGTGATCGGTCTTGCGTGAACTAAGCCATTCGGCGTGGTGGGCGTTAAAATCGCCGAGTATCACGATCTCCGCGGAAGGGATCTGCTGTTGCACCAAATCTGTAGCCATTTGGACGTGCTCAAGGAGTCGCTCGGTTTCGGCATCACCGATATGGGACCTGTAGAGGCAAGCGTAGATGCGGGGGTGGTCGTCGCTATCTACACGTAGCCACAAGATGGAGAGGTCCCTACCTTCAAGATTCCTGAGGCGGCGTGAGCTAACATCGTCTCTAACGTACACGCACACACCTGCTTTTGGTACGAAGGACTGTTCCAAACTGTAACCAGGGTACTGCAAGTAAGAGGTGTCCGCCGGAAACGATATTTGCGTCTCGGTCAAAAAGAGCAAAGCCGGCTTTACTGTCTCGAGGTGGTAGTGGACAGCGTTGATGTTAGAATGTAAGCCCCTGATGTTGCAAAACTCCACAACTAGTGTGGCAGGGGGCGCCGTGTAACGTCCGCTCTTGCCCTGGGAATTATTTAGCGCGGTTTTGCCCCCCCCAGAATTCGTGGGGCGGCCTGGACATCCACGCCCCGCTGAGTTGAGTCCTGAGCCTGGATGTCCAGAGAGGGATTCTCCAACGCTAGCGCAGTTGGTACCCTCCTGGGGTAGATTTTCTTTAACCTGCGCCATCATAAGGGAGGGGGGTGGGGGGAATTGGGCCTCCGGTACCCTCACTCACGCGACGAAACACGACGCAAGCGTCATTTTACGCCGGTTTTCTGTGAGGCCGTGGTATCACTCCGGTCGAGTCGGCCCATTCGTGCAAATGCAAGGTTCTCCCAAGGTAAATATTTCTAACAACACTGACAAATGCCTTCCCCAAGTCCACAAAAACACAAGAAACCTTTTGGCTTACAGCCAAAAACCTACGGAGAGAAAAGATCTGATTTACTTTAATAAATAATCGTGTAGTTCGAGTGAGAAAGGCGCGTAAACGTCGCTTGTATTAAATAAAATATTTTAAAATTATTTTTTTACTTTACTTATCTGATGCTATTATTAATAATATATGAAAATGAAACATCACGTCGTTAACAATATTGATAAACTCATTTAGTAATAAAGCGCTTGTTAGTACAAGAGAACTTTTGTTCTTTTAATCAATGCTATATTTTTACTATTACAACTTACAAAACATTATTGTTATGGCGCAGGGGCACAATATTTGTCTGTATCCATGATGGCTTGTGGGTTTGATACCCATTCGGAAAAGATAGATTAATTCTATCTAGATATTAATTTTTAATTTATTTGTCGCTCTGAAATCCGCTTGTCAATCCGGTAGGCGATAAGCAGGAAACTAAGTGTCTCAATATTACGTTTCCACGGTGAATGGGAAAGCGTGTAAAAAAGGCCTTTTATTAAGACGTCTTCGAAAAATCTTGCAAGTTGAACTAAACTCACTTTCTAGAACATGATTTGGCTAAATATCGTATATTTTTAGATGATGTAAAATCGTCCTTTGAAGCCCCTTATGCTGCTAGAAATATAATTTTTTTATTATAATTACTTTTTGTAATATTTCTTTAAATTATATAATAATATTTGTTAAAAAAGGAATCACAAGACAGAGACGGCAGCTGTTTATTTGGACTATACGAACGAAATAGTTTCCAATTAAGCCACAACATCAATAGCTGTCCTTTATAGTCAGCTGTCGACTTTGCATAATCCAACTATAAATTTGCTAGGCTATATTTTAGATACTTCACCAGTGGCGGTCAACGTTTCAGATAATTAGCTGATAGTTAATGCCATCTTTCAGATAAATTATGCTATATTTTTTTCTGTTTCGCTATCTATTTCTCTGATTACCTATCTAGCAGGTAAGTTTTATAAACGTGGGAACGGCAACTGTGCAAAATTGTTATTTTTACGTTTGGTTATTACAACGTAGACGTAGACGTTTTAAAAACAACATTTTTATAATTTAATTAATACTCTTTATTTTAAAATAACTTTTTAAATACATTCAAGTGTTATTTTATTATTGAAGAACAAATATAGCAATATTTGTATGATTTGCTATATAGATTTCAAATGTAAATGTAAAATAAATAATGAAATAAATCGCAAGTGTCATTTATTTTGGTTTTTCGTTTGCGTCTGTTGTCTTTCTTTTGTTCTTTTTTGTTTATTTTTTTTATGGAAAGAAAAATGCAAATGGTAAAAAAAAAAACAAAATGTTACCTTGCGGCGTTGAGTTCCGCCATTTAACACGTAAGGCCTCGAATCCAGAGAGTAGGTTACAGTGAGACTTTAACCTTTCCACTTCCACTTTAACAATTCCTGCGCAACCTTTCCAAAATTCCTGCGCAAAAACCTTAACTAACCTGTAGATAGGTTTTTATATAAAAGCATATTTTGAAAGCAGCATTATAGTTCACTACGCGTACTTAGTTATGGCGGCCATATATGACTATTATACTGACAAAATACAATGTTAGTATTTACTATATCATTTTGTCACATTTTTATCAGTCACCCAATTCTCGTAATGTTTGAAAGTTCAAGTTACGTAACTTTCATAATAATAAAATCTTCACCAAATTTTTATTATTCACTGACACCGAAATGAACTCGCTCGAATCTACTTATAATGATGTGAGAATATTATGGAATGCTATAA
Organism: Dione vanillae; assembly: GCA_037178615.1. Lineage (NCBI taxonomy): Eukaryota > Metazoa > Arthropoda > Insecta > Lepidoptera > Nymphalidae > Dione > Dione vanillae. Next base: position 193,269 of record JAZFAU010000171.1, read on the forward strand.
AATTCATGACAATGCGACTTTTCTTGCTAAAATTAATATCTTTAGTTTATTTCGCATACGTAAAATATTCCTATAATAATGATTGATGCTCATGAAAAGAATGAAAAAGGAATAAAGCGGTTCACAAATTAATTTTTCAAAATTTTCTATAAGCGTTTCCGTTTTGACTTACGATAATTAGATAGTAAAAAATAATTTTAAAATAAGTTAATATCCAATTCGCATCTTAACCAACATTTACATGATTATGGAATAATAAATATAAAAAAAAAAATTCCCTATAAAGTATGTTTCCAAGTGGGTTAAGCATACAATTATCGCATATACAATCAAGCTCTCTACTATGTGTAAACCCTAGTCTCGTCTCGTGAGCTTCACGCTTCAGTTTTAATATCACAAGTACATATTATTTTTATATATACCTATATATATTATGTAAGTAACTACAAGCTTGAAACTAATTTCGTGATGTATTTTCTCAAACCAGCGAAGAAAATACCTCCAGGCTATCGACGTGATCGATTTTGCTGGATTTGTTTGCATACTTCAGAATCGATTACGTGATGTAGTAACCGATTATTTACCTTATGCTCGTCCCTTGTACATAAAAAATGTCCATCGTATTTAATTTATTTGTACAGTTAGATTTACTATTAGGTACTTGTATAAAATTTAGTTTTACTATTTACTTTTTGATATTTGATATTGCTTGTTGAGGATTTTTTGTCAGAGTACTTAACTCATACTCGTTTTTATATAATTAAAATAATAAAAATATATAAAAAATCTGATAAAATTAATTTAACTGATATATCTCTATTTGTTTCAGGTGTACAGATTGCATATTTTGCAATTATTGGTACTCAAATGTTTATGTTCGTGCTCAGCATATTCCTATTTTACGGGATTTATAAGGTAAGAATAATTTTGGCCACTCTATGTAAAAACTATGATGGTTGTCAAAGCTATTCCTACGTTAGAAAGTTAATGACTATAATTTCGCTATACCATAGGTCTAGTATCTATAAGCATATACAAATTTGATTAGAGGAAACCTTTAAATTGAAATCAAAACTTGACATAAAAATAAAGGCTGACAACTAATTACTTATAGAATTGACTACTAAAGCACTGAAAAATCTACTGCACGACGATATATGACTTAGTAGAGCCCACTATCATAAATATTACCTGATTTGCAGAAGAACCTGATATCCTGGAAATCACTTATGATATGATAGGCAGTGAATATTTCAATATTTTTCAAGTGAGGAAGGGAGTAAAACAAGATTGTATTTTGATTCCTGCACTTTTTAACATTTATAGAAAGTATGGTATGCTGAAAACCACTCAAAACTGGGGAATAAGTCTCCATATTTGCTGAAGGACATTATCAAATCTTCGAAATGCTGAAGTCACTGTTCTTATACACGACCTTTTTTATTTTCTATCTTTCTTTATATAATAGAGAAATTTATGTCTTATACGCTAAGATACTCTATGACTATCTTAGCATAGGAGAGACATAAGATGGATGCAATTGAAATGTAGTGTTATAGACGTATAAGAGTGCCTTGAACTACAGAAGTTGCAAGTAAAAACTCGCTTGTCTGCCTTACGCTAACAATACGTTTTAGAATATTTCATTGATACAATGTGATTGATGGAAGTCTAGAAAAAAATATTGTGGTTGGGAATACAGAAAGGAAACCCTACTCGACCGTGAGAGATGCGCTGGACTTTGACTGTAACAGTTTTCAATCTTTAAAAAAAAAGCTCGACGTTGAGCTCCATACACAACCAGTTTCGCGTAGAAAGTGGAGAATGAAGTAGTTTCGACCTTTGGTTATCTCAGCGTATGTGGCTTTACCTACTAAAATTAAAGTATAATTTCATCCTTTACCCGGTTATTTAATGTGAAAATTTCATATAACATTTTAGCTCAATAACACAATTTTGAAGAAATATTAAAGTGCCATTTTTATTTCAACGATTATAACTTTAATATTCTTATAATCTTAGAATACCATGTATGTCGCCAAGATTGAAGACCAAGAGGTGGCCGGAGACCGAAGACGTCCACAGGGACTTTATTTTGTACTATCTTGAACGTTGCGCTTAATTTTGCTTGCCTGTCATGACATGACTACCTTTAGGACACAGCTGCGCCATACACATTCTGAATCCGTAATTTTTAGCTTTTGTATTAAACGAACGCTCTGTCGCATAAATATCAAGTGCTGAAAAGTGTACAATTTATGACTACTACGGAAAATGGTCTTTGAAAACTTTAATTTCACTCTTTGTTACATACATACTGTTTATTACGTGAGACTTTTTAGACTATTTTTCAAAGAGATCAAGTTTTATTCACATTGATAGTATCGCCAGAGCTCAAGTGTCAAGTAAGGTTTTATGGAGACCCCTCATTCAGTTTTATTACTTTATCATACTGTTATACCATTATAGCAGTTATAAAAAGCTTAACTTAATAGACGAGAGAAATGGCGTTTAAAAATTTTATATATATATATATATATATATATATATATATATATATATATATATATATATATATATATATATATATATATATATATATATATATATATATATATATATATATATATATATATATATATATATATATATATATATATATATATATATATATATATATATATATATATATATATATATATATATATATATATATATATATATATATATATATATATATATATATATATATATATATATATATATATATATATATATTGTGATACAATTGTATAGTGATTCGGATATATATATAAAGGTATTTGTTTCAGGAAAATGTAGCGTTCCTCGTTCCATGGGTGCTAGGCTGCATGACATTCATGGCATTGGAAGCTATGGCCATGGTATATTCTAATATACTACGGGATCACGTCAACAAAGTAAATATATTTGTTTATTTTCGTGCCTCGCTAGTATCATATAGTGTATTAACTATTCACCATTTCATGATCATTTTTCACCAACTAAATCTGGAAAACGCGTAATCGCGTATTCCATTCATTCCATTCCATTTTTGGCTGCGCTACAAAGATATTGTGTTTAAGTAACTATATAATTATTTTGTAAATTCATGTATTACTCTTCGGTTAACCCTCTATAAGTTTTCTATATGTTACTAATGGTTGATATAGTGTTATGACACTTTTCAAAGAAAAATAACAATCACTACTATATGACAAGAAACTGTTTAGCATTCAATTCCACAATTTAAAATCGTATTTGAATGGTTTATCTCCATTGAAATAACTATTTCATTATCATTTATACATATTAGTTTAATTTGTATATTTTATAGCTTAATTTAATTTGTATATTTCGTAAGAAAGTTGTGTATTGACATGAAGACAGAACGAGGCATTGAGATCCACCACTCAACACACTATGTCTTCATAGGTTTGGTCTAAGTTTGCTAGAAAAGGAATTATGTAACTTACAATATATTCATTTGTTTTCTTAACTTCTAGAAGTTATAAAGTAGTATAATAATTATGAAACATAAATATTATTAACTCTAATTAATTATCGTTATATGCTAAAATACGGTAGCGATATCTGTTTGCCATTCTATATTTTGACATTTCAATTTTCATTTAATCTTCTCAGACCAAATACTCATAAATTGGCTTTATAGCGACCAAACAGACTCAACTCTGTGTTTCATTAATATTTATAGCTTATTGTTGTGGAAAATTGATTGACAATCATACAATAAATATATTGACAGATCCTATATTCGTTTCGTGAAAAGTAAAATAAATATACATTCGAATGTGAGATATATTTTTTCCAAATATTACTTATAAGAGGCAGTCGTAGACGACGTAGTATTAATAGTAATAATAGCAGAAACCAAATTTTCAAGTTGTGTTAATAATTTCACATATTTTTAAATATAATATTTTTACAACAAGCACGATGTTGTATTGTAAAATGCTATAGCTGGTATATTTTTTTCAGTATATAAGTCTTAAGCAAGTAGGATATCTAAATTTAGAACGCTCCGCCGTTACTTCACTTGTGAAGTGACTTTTAACACTTTACATTTTTTTATACAACGTTAAGACAATTCAATGAACTTTCAATAAATCTATTGAAAAAATACTTTCTTAACATTAATTCGTAAATATTGTATAAGTAACTGATATTTAACAAATCATTTAAGCAATGACTTATATTACTAAAAAATCATAGGATTAGGAGAGATGATGGGTATATGTAGACAAGATAACGTGACGATATATCACATCTTATGCTGATAAAATAGTTGCTGGAAGAACTGGTAACGATGTAAGCAACGTATTATGTCATAATACATGACGATACAATAATTAACAAAGAAGTACAAAAAAATACGAAGTCAAGCATGAACCAGAGACACCAACCGTCGTTTATATTTATATAAATTTCAATAAAATAAAATAATGAAAAAATATAACGTGTTCCAGATGTTTTCATAATATGAATGATCTTAAAAAACTAGTGTAACAAAGTATTCTTAATAAATTATATTTACTAAAAAATAGTGATTTAGACTATTAAAGGTTTTATTAGTGTCAAATAATATTTAAAGATTTTTGTAAAGTATATAGCTTTATAAGTCAGCCGAATCATGTAAACTGTTAATTTATGTCAGTATATAATCTTCAAAAAATTATTATTACCTTGTCCTTAGTGATATTGATTAAAAATTGAATTGACCTAGAAGCTTTGATATCGACACGTGTATTCAAATAAGCAAGTTAGACTAACCGAAATGTCCTGTGGCATGTAATTAATCTGTCAGATATATATTTAATTTAATTATTTACATGAGTAAGATTGCGGTGTAAAATGTAAAAAATAATTAAATCAAGAGACAAAACATTGATAAACTGTTTTTTTTTAAATCTATTAAAAAACAACCATGTAAAAGCATAAATTATATCCTACTGAATTAAATTAAAATAAATTTTTGTTACATTTATTAAATGTAAAATTTATAATATTTTTATAATAAATAAAATTATATAAGATTGAATATTTTATAGGTTATTTATTGATTTTTATAACTACGTCATGCCATGAAATACTCAAATTAAAACAATGCACGGTTATGTAACCACATCGACTTTCCATTAGCTGATGAGTAATATAAAGTTTTACGTACGTAATAGCTAGTGAGGTGTACCATAATTACTTAAGCTATAAAACTGTTATACAGCTGTTTAGAAAGTCCATTATACGTTTAATATTGATAGTAAATATATTAGAAGGCATAGTGTTATCTATTAAATTATGTATCGAAATTTGCTATAGAGCTACTGTTGTTGTACTAAGTTAAGTGGTTATATACAGTTAAAATTGTCAAAAGACATTATATTTTTCAATGTTCATATATTTACGAATAGTGCATATCGTCCTGGTGAATGTTTTCGCAAGTTTCACGCAATATTTAAAAAGCGCTTTGTAGTCAAAACGTCGTTTTTCAAAGGACCTCATGAAGATCAGCTGCAGATCTTATCTAAATAAATATTTTTACTAATACTAATTCTGAAAATGTTATTAAAAAGTAGCATAATATATATTCAAATATTGAGATCAATAAAATGTTAAAGCCTTCTCAAAAATAATTCCGGAAAATTCGCTTTTTTTGGCTTCCTAAGTGTATACCTCCAGGGACTTTTGATTCTTTAATACTTTATTTAGTTAAAATATTTTTTTCCATAATCTTCAAAATTTCTCGTATTAAACTTATAATTAATTAAAATCGTTTGTCTATCTCATTATAAATAATATTAATTAATACAGTATATAAATGTCTCTTGCAAAGAGTCGAAGCATTTTGACCATTAAGACATATGTTTACGTCCAATTACGTCGAAATTAATATACGCTTCGTATAACTTACTCATTTAGGATTAAATACAAGAAGATTTAAATCTATTTCCGTTACCAACAGATTATTATTAAAATGATTATTTCACAAGAGAATGTAAAATTTATAACATATACTTATCCGTACTAAAAATAGATATATTTATATTTCGCCGAACGCATAAAATATATTAGCCTACAAAATTTACAGAGCAATATGGATGTCATGAATTTACAGCGCGGAATTCAGAATCAAATGGGAGAGATCCACATTAGTCTTTACGTTGAAAATAATGAGCTCGTTACATTTAATGAGACTGTTCAGATTCAGTTGTAGTACGAATTTAAAGGCCGCGTGTACTTTGAATATCAAAGGCATTAACTATGATATATTTTCATTGAAATGCCGTCCAAGCTTAAAATTAAAATAATATTGTTGAAAAAAATCTTATCTGTTGTTTCCTTAACACGTTTGTTTTTTATGTAACAAAAATCGGTTATCGGTTTAGAAGAATGAAAGAAAGATGAGTATTTTAGAGATGCGATTACTTCGCGATGCGATCAGTTAAACTGACCATATCCGCAACGAAAATATAGACACAATGGCTAATCCTAGCGAAAATGTCACATTGTGACAGATAATTAAGAAAATCGCGCTCAGGTTGTGTGGTCATATTGAGAGAATGAGGGATGATGTGAGGGTAAGATGTCAGTCGACCTTCGACGATACTAAAGAAAAATCACGTACAAAGCATTAGGGCCCCTCGAAACTCTCAGAGAATATATGACAAAGGAAGAAGTGAAATAGGTATATCGATTTAGCACCATTATGTATGCGACTCGATACATAAGTTATTATCGGGTCTATGCATATGTGATTATCGGTGATACTCTGTCTGCTTCTATTTCTCATATCCTGTCATTGGTAGCGAATCTGTGAACAAAGTTTCATTATGTTCATCATATAATCATCTAGTACCGAAGATCTATAAGTATATTTATCATTAAAATGCTAACAATTCTAAAAACTTCCATCGTCAAAATATAAATTGACAAACAAGACAAAATTATTAATATTTCAAAAGAACTTGAACTTCTTGACATATTATCGACACCTTCTTTGAAATATAAGTCGTAGCACGAAGTTATTAAGAATAAAATCGTTTTGTTTCAGCAATTCGACGCGATGTGCAAAGCGGAAATATCATTTTTAGTACCGAGAATACTTTTGAATGTAAGTATACCATTAATTTGCGCTCGGATCTTCATTTCAGAGAAAGATAATTTTCTTTCCTTTAAAGTAATGTTTAGAAAGTTTCGCTGTTTTATGTATAATATTATATTTGCTTTAGAATATTGTAGAAAATTTTATAAAGAATAAAATTTAAAATGCTATCGTGGTACAGTGTGACAATGTCTTACTGTAAGGGCGCATTTTCATTGGTCGATAAGTCGGTAGTTAGCCCGAATGCGCGGAGTACCCGCATGCGAGCTAACAACCAATGAAATCCACTGGTCGATAACTCGGTCGATTAAACGTGTGCGGGTGATATCCACATTCGGAATAACGACCTTATCGCATGCATTATAGGAATCACCCGCACCCCATATGCGGCCCTGACGACCAGTGAAAACGATAAACACTTTGCGGGCCCTATGGCATGCGTCACAGAAATCTCCCGCATCCCGAATGCGGGCCCTATCGACCAATGAAAATGCGCCCTAAGCGTGACGATTATGGCTTTGAACCTTATTCGACAGAGTGCATTACTTTTGTTACACATATCCGGTTTCCCTTTCCAAAAAACGTGACGTTGAAAAAAACTGAAAAGAAATATTCATTACTAATATTAACGATCAGGTCTAATAATAAATATCTTGTTTTGGGTTTCATCAAGATTATTTAATATTTTTTGTAGCTAACCAAACGTTACCTAAATTACTTTCCAATTGCTTTGTCTATGACTAGTTTTAGTTGTTCTTTGTTACCTATTATTATCGTGTATTGTTTGGAAATGGTTATATTATAACTCTTTTGATGGATATACTAAAATAAAAGCCCATTTTTACCGCTTGTAGATAAATTTATAGATAGCTGGTTCTCTATCTATCTGCTAGATATTTCTATAAGAAACCAGAATGTTTTCACTATTATATTACTTTATGGTTTTAAATGTTCTAATTTTTATATTTCTTCCTTAATGAGTGTTAAAGTTATAAACTACAAGTACGTATGAAGTTTCAAAATTGTTTTAAATATTTTCATTGAAATTCTAAGATGAATAATATTTTCCAGTGTCTATGCATATGGTGCGTATTACGACTCTACCACCTTCTACGAGTGGGAGTTACTTGGAAGGGTTCAGCTGCTATCGAACTGTGACTAATGCCGCAAGAAGTTAGAACAGGCTCTCCGAACCATCCTCCTTGTGAAACAAGTCTTCTTCTAGGAGGTGCCGAGAGCGATACAGACGCTAGTCTACACTCAGTATGACGCTCTATAGTCAGAATGTTGTATATTTTACTTTAATACAGACAAATAATTGTTTGATAGTAAAAAAATGTGTACAACTGTATATATGTAAAGGTGTTTTTTTCAATAAGTCGCATAACATAATAATAATATTACTATCATATTTAATCTGTTAAAGTACGTACTGCTGCTACGAATCCGAAATCGATATAACAACATTTTTTGTAAAACAAGCTTTAAAATATTCTTTAAAGTTATGTAAGATTAAAAATTTAAAAATATATTTTAGATGTTTTTAAAAGTTTCAAAAACAAATACCGACATTTTCTATGACTAATCTATTTTACTTATTTCTACGCTGTACTTTATAAAATATTTAATTTATATAGTTTGGCCCTGTATCAAAATATAAAAAGACTATAACATATATAGCAACTGAGAAAAATCCTAATCTCTCTGTTCTTTGTAAAAATAGAGCAATGATTGAGCAAATCAAGGAAATGAAACCAATTTATTTGTCCAAACGGGGATCGAACCTACAACAAACTCGTGTACAGTTTGGCTTACTTAAATTATTTAATTTCAAGTCTTGATTTATGCATAATTTTACATATAGCTAAACGTTTCCTTTTATAGCTGAATAAGAATTATCGCTTTTGCCTTCCAGTATAAATAATACCAAACCATATAAAAGAATGTACCATATAGAAAAATGTTTTATACATTACTTAAGTAGAAATTTATTTTTTTATAAATTGAAATATAATTGTATATGATGTTAAATATGAATTGTAAATTAGTTATTATATTGTAAATACGAGGCTTGAAGATATCAAAGCGAAATTGTTCAAAGGAATTCTTTTAGAAATATGTCAGAGTGAATTAAACATCAAGAGGACGCAAAGTGAGACATATTTATTGTTATAATAAAGCTTGCCTATACGAATGTAAATATGACTGTAGAACAAAATAACGCGAAAGATCTGTACATAAAATATCGAAAAATATATTATAATAGTCGTGCATATGGAACACCATATTATGGTGGCATGACAATTTGAACGTGTTTCGTCTTTAAAATATATTTTTAAAATATCGCTCGATTTGCAGTATATCAAGCAAATGTATTTACTAGATTGTTTTCCGAATGTATACTGTTTTAATTGTATATGCCAATACACAATCCTGTTTAAAGAGTAATAAAAATTATTGAATGTTAACATTTTTGTTTTTATTTTACATAATTCTCGGTTATATTATACAGCATAGAATTGTAGGCAGCGGGGACATTAAGACCATTCATTTTATACATTCCGCCAAATGCTAAGATAATATCAGTTGTGTGGCTAAGGGGAATGAGATATAACTTTATCCAGCTTCACACTTTATCCAGATCAAATCCCTAGAAAATCCCTAGAAAACCTAGAGATAAACATTACGTTCTAAATTCTATAGAGACGGAAAATCTCTTGGGGCATTGCACTCAGAGTGGCGCAATTCATCGCCACGCTCGCCTAGTTAAAATATAAATACAAATAAATAAGCAATAGAAATAAAACAATCTACCTTGAGAAAAAATTTAATCCATAAACAGCAAACTCAAACAGAAATTAAACACACAACAGTTGACGACAACGAAATTGATTATTATTAATACGCTGTCGACATCAGGTAAAATTTTTAATTCAGATGACCACTGAAAAGTTTATTTTAGTATCATAAGGTCCTTTATCATTAGCAAATCGGATAGCAAAATGAATCTCTGATCAATTCACGATTCACTGGTTTAGATCCATGTTAGATGAGATTATAAAGACGCCTGTCTTTGAAACTCTCACAAGGTTAGCTGGGACATACTGTATTTTATTATATATTTTTTATTTCCGCCCCACATTTTATCTTTTATTTACAAAGAGATTTTGAGTACTAAGTAGCGGAGTAGTGAATATAATTCAATATTCTAAATGAGAATCAAACTCTCAACTTATTTAACAGTGTCGCTATTAACTGTAACTATTCCTATTTTATTTAAAATCTATTAAAATTTTATATAATTATAAATTAGCATATTCTTTTAATATTTTTTTGCTATAGGAAATAAAGAAGTATTGGACTTTATGTAAACTTAAAATGGTCACCTTATTAGTATGCAGACAGTTTAATGGTTTCATTTGAAGAGGGAATGCAGTCTCCTAGAGCTCATTTCAATATTGTATTTCCATATTATGGTAATTTTCTTAAGAACTTTTCTCTACATAAAATATTTTCAACTTTTAATTATAGTCTGTCGCATATTATATATGCAGGAAATTACACAAAAATCTTTTATAATTGGTAGATATAAATTAAATCTAAAGTACTCTATTCTAGACTTTTGGTTTAAAGCAATAGCAATGATATACTTTATTTGGAGAGACAAAGTAAACAAATATTTTTTACGCACTAAGTGTCCTTCACCCACACCACGACCACTGAATTTTGTTATATATACTATGAAATTAAACAGAAATAAAAAATAACTATTTTGATCCTTTTTTTGTTGTGGTAAATAAAAACTTAAAATATACACATTTCTATGTGATATATTGGTAAATACTACGATCCTTCCAGAGCCGTCATCAAGTAGATTGCCACATATTTAAATGTCCTTGGAATAAACATTTGGGTCAGACAACTAATTCTGATAATATCGTGAATAAAGTTCATTAGACCCCTCGTTACTAGAGAGCGTTAGGTAGGATAGTCTAAATTAATTAGCAGTCGTGAACTATATTTTCATTCAATTTACTGCATATATTAAAATCGATTTTTGTTTTTTTTATAAAGGCATTTAAAAATATTTGTTATCATACATATTACTTATTATATTATTTCTCATAATTCTTTGGTCCGGCTTGTCATAAAATAGGTCCTTATAAAATTGTCTATACATTTGTTTGTATACAAACTTATTTAATTTCAGATGTGACTCAGCTTTTTATCTAACCAGAACTGGATAATAAAATAAATTCTACAGTTAAGGGCCTACCAATTTTAAAAGTGCAAAATACATTTATAAATTATCTTATATAAACATTTAATTCGTGACGGTTTGAGGGTTCGATTCCCACTCGGAGAAGATGGATTTTTGTATTTCCATTTTTTTCGCTCTGGAAACTTGGCAAAGCGTGGTGTTGAGTTCCGCCACTCAACACGCAATGTCTCGAATAAGGCAGAAAGCGGGGACGGAGATAGCAGGGCGTAAGCAACGGAGTGTCTTAACACTAGATTCACATAGTTCCTGCAGTTCCCTCTGCCTACCCTGCAACATGCGGGATAAAAGTGTGAAGCTAAAAAAAATTAATTCTAACCAGAGTTAAAACTGTCGTATTATGGAAATATTAACATTACACTATTTGAAATATTTATTACACTATGATGATGATTACACGCATAAAGTCAAAAGCAAAACGCTAGTTTCTAAACTATAAGTAATAAATTTTAAAATTTACCGCTCTCACTGTACGACCTAAAATTTAACGTTCCGTCCATCTAAAATCCGTGAGAGTGCACAATTCTACACGACTTGCTTCTAACCACATCAAAGCCGCTTAACATGTTTATATCATAGACATGGATACCTTGTACAAGCGCCACAAATTGGATGTTAAGACCCGATATATCTTGGTCGTCTGTTATTTGAAATCCATATCGATTTATACTCATACTACTTTCAAATAAGAATATTTTTGGGAATAATTTGAACAAATATTTTGATAAAATATTAAAATTAAAAATGGGCTATTGAAATCGTGATTTAAATAATTATATTTATAACCTGTACTATATATATTAAAAGTATCAGTGAATGTATTTATTTTTACATATATGTATATATGTTTTTATAGGACAATTTTTTATTACCAAATACTATGAAATAAATTATATGTCAGATAACATATACCAAATTTGGCTGCAAAACCAAAACAGAATGGTCTTCAGTGAGCTTGTTACGTATATTCAGTTCTACGAAATACGAGACGGTAGAGTTGAACACGATATTACCCCTTGTTCTCCGATGATAGCATCGGAACTTATACAAAATTGATAGCAATTTTGTATAAGTTAAAGTTTTCATCTAAATGTAGTAAATATAAACTGAAATTCTCTTATATACATACAATGTGAATAAAATTAGATATCTATAGGAATAATAGTGAATCGATACTCCGTTCCCCATTGTTTAGTCTTAGAGAGGTAATGGGTTTTTAGACATTTGTAGATGTCACGTGGTAGGTACAACACTTGAAAATCACATTAGCCAATTAAGCTATAAGCTCTTACCAAGCTATGTACATCGACATTGTTATACACTTGGTACAATTTACTATATCTCTATATGGATATTATAAGTTATTTATGTAAAATTTTATAAAAGAATAGAAAATACTACTTATTAAATATTGAAACATTTATGAATTATTGACCAGTAAGTAAAGCTAAATATATAGAAACTCAAAATTCAAGTCCCGCTACGTTTTTTCAAATACCTTATGTTTGTTTGTTTTATTTAAAATATTTTGATTTTATAAATAGAGTAATGTAATAAACGAAAATTTATTATTGCCATTTCCTAATATTGAATGTTATTGTAATTCAATACGTTCCGTAACGTAAAAATAAATTAATTTATAGACTACGGACTATGTTCAAATAACCGTTTATCATCGTCATTTAACTTGGGAAAAACTCTCACTCAAGAACTTTGTGAAAAATTACCGTCGAAGCTGCTGTTTTTATCCTTTTGGCAATCATTGCTTTAATTAAACGCCAAAATTAACAACTTAAACTTTTTCCATTCTTTCTCATCTCTACGAAACGTTGTATTTCAAAGATAAAACTGAAACTTTTAATGGTCAAAAAGTTTTAAAAGTCTGCTGTAAAAGGAATGAACGTTCAACAAACGGAGAAAAGACTCGAAATAAAATAGCTCAAATAAATTTATAACGCCAATAAATCAAAGTTATCAGCAACTTTTGAGTTACAGAACGATTACTTCTCGACGCGGAAGGAAATATAATTTAGTTCACAATGCCAGAAACATATTAATAGTATAAGTAATGAATTCTGTCTACTTAATTCAAACAACAGAGGTGCATATTCAAATCTCATTATGTTAATTGTTTTTGATGTTTTCTAAGGATTTTTTTCCTTGTCTTAGTGTGGAATAATATTTCAAAATTATCAAATATATACCAACTTACATTTCAATACTTTTATTTCAATTTACTAAGCGCTATGAATTTTGTGGGCTATTAATTAAATATTACAATGAAAGTGAGACAAAACGCAGTGAGTTCCGTCTAACGCACAATGTTAAGAATGGTGAAAGATACAGAACGTAATTAAATTAAATTTAATGAAAAAATAATTTTAAGTAATTATCTACTGACATATTAGACATATAATATTATTATAAAAATAATTGACACAGCTGATATGCATATTACAAGTTTACAGAAGATTACAATTGACTCGAAGTAAAGTTCACAGTTATATTTCTACAGTGAGCCATTCAGGCTTATACGGACCCTTAACTATTACGTTAAGGCTCCGCTTGAAACGACCTGTGGATGGTCGTTTCTCTACCTCATTTGAACTTATTTTCCATAAATATACACGTGAAAAAACTTGTTTTTTTTGTATTCTCATTATTTGGTAAAAAACACATATAAAAATATTGCATCGAAATTTTATTGTTTTATGTTAATTAATGTTTCTCTATCTACCCTTAAAATTTATGAGCGTTTCTTTATTAAATTTGTTCTTAGATTATTTACATGCGAAAGAGCTGTAAAAGATTACTTACACATTCTAATTTTTATATTTTTCAAAATTATTGCTCACTAACCACTTGGGTTTTAGTGAAGCTAGGCTTACAATACAAATATTGCTCCGAATACTGATTATGCGGAACCTAAACGGAAAGTTTTTCCGTCTAGGTTTTTTTATTGCTAATAAGACACGTCATATTTTTACACTCATAGCATATTAAGTTAAAATCATACTACATACAATATTGACTGTATTAAAAATTACAATATACAATATTAAAATAAAATATACATTATTAATAGTGCCGCATAAAATTAAAACATACATAATGTAGATAGTGTGATTGTGATAATTGTTTTGCAGATTTGTCGTCACACATTCTAGAATAGTGTATACCTTTGCTTGGAATATCGAAGAGTTTCTTCTCATATTCTAACTTATTATCTTTTATGAAGATTTTTCGTCTATTCCACATCCTACCTCATAAGCGGATATGGAGCCAACAGTGTGGTAAACTGTGTGGTACTCAAGCTTCCATTTTTTAGGGTATTTCCATAGAATGTAATATAGTATCTATGTAGTGCGAATCCAGCGGGCATGCTATCAGTCGGATTCCCCAGAGTTGATATATTGAGTGCTGTGTTTTGAATGTGAATCTCAAATACTGTGAGAGCCAAATATAGCCTATGCACTAGTAATCCTATGCATACTTAAATTTGCCTCCTTTTTCGGAAACAGGTGAAGGGGTGGAAGGCAGCAGCAGGATACGTTGACATGTCTCTAATAACAATAATGCACGCAATCCTTTGAAGACTAGTTACTTTTGTAATAGTTATGCGTTGATATGGTTTTATGTGTCCTTTCCTGCACTAGACCACCGAGGCGTAACATATCATTAGCCTTGCTATGGACTTGTAGAGCCAGAGGGCGATTTTGGATTTTGTCCCAATCTGCTATCCGCTAGGCGACAGCATATTGAAAGCTATTTTAGCTTTCTGTAAAATTCTTACATGTAAGTTTTAAGTGAATTTCTAGTTAGAGTTATGCCCAGATTCTTGATCGTTTTAGAGGACAAAATGATTTTCCCATTTGTCTTAGGTGGAGAGAGTTTGCGCAGCTTTTGCTTCTTCGTGATGGGTATTAACACCCACTTGTCCTTTACACTATGAGCTTATTATGTTCAAAGTACATAAGGTACGTTCAAGTACTCTGGCAATCGTCTCTCATTGTGACTACCAGGTCATCTGCGTATCCTTTGGTGACAAAGCGGAGCTCAGCCATCTTATGAAGCTAAGTTTCACACTAGGTGTCTATTATACTTCTCTCCGTTATGGGTTCTGATTTACGGATCCCAAATCTGGAGGTACTAGCCGTCATTGTAGTTCAATGGACTGGTGCCACTTATGGCTGACGCGGAGGGACTTTGCAGCCTGCAGCAAGCGTCCGCTCACGTTGTACCGTAGCAGTATGTCCTTTAAATTCTTCCTTACAACTCTGCTAAACGTCATATTAAAGCAGAGAAACCTCTTGTTTTACAGACTAAAACTACTTTGTGATTATATGAAGATAAAGAGTTTGATCCATGTATCTTCCAGGTCTAAAGCCTCCTTGAGCCTCACACAGTATCTTTTCCGATCTCTCTTGCATTCTTATAGCTAAAATTTTGTATACACTTTACCATCTAAGCTAAAGCTTGCACATAGCTTGCATAGTCTATCTGTAGACTTTTGCCTTTATACAATGGCACGATGACTGTACCTTATCAATCTCTGGGACCTCACCCGATTTCCAGCATTAATTACATAAAAATAAGACTTTCGCATCTTGGATTTCAAGATGCGAAACCCATCATATTTGATCGTCTCGGTAGTAACCTCATCTGCTCTTACAGCCTTACCAAAATTCAGGGTTCTTGTTGCTCTCTCAACTTCAAGCTATATCAAGACTCAGCGTGTCACTGTTACTTGAGACAGCAGCGTAAACACATTCTTTGTTAAACGCTGCCCATCGTTGCAAAACGTGTGATAGCTCTGTCAATACCTTAACGTCCTTCGAAGGCACTCCTTTTATTCTAAAGGTGGACAAACCACTTAGAAAACATTTTAATATATACTTTAAGGCTTAATTCTACTTTAGAATATTTTAATAACGTTACCAAACTGTGCCCATAAAATAAATAAGTTATATACTTTCGAATTATTATAACAAAGGCCAATTACGCTGAATACGCTCTTAAAAGTTAGATAAAGACATTGTAGTAAAAGATTTAATACGGTGTATTCAAATCATGTTTAATCAATAACGTATAAGCAAGTTCAGACTGAAATTATTCAGATTAAAAATCCACGGTTGGTGGGTTCAAAGTGGGGATGGTATGCAGCCTTTGTTATCTATTTTTTTTCTAAGAAATTTAAGTGATATGTATAGCAATACTTATACCACAAATTATAAGCCCCGGATGGTATGAGATATATTTAATTCTTTCGTCTTTCCAGACATAGATAATGACATTTACTAGATTTTGTCCTCATTCTTTTTGTCCACGTAAAAAAACTCATCTTCTTAGTCCAAACATAAAAAAAAATACTTTGGGCTCCTTGTCAGTATCGAGAGACCGTCAACAAAAGTAAGAATAGATTTCTTGTACCTATTATTGACCCCATAACCCCAATTTTGCTTATGTTTATTTAAATTTTCTAATAAAATATAAATAAAGAAATTAAATATAATTGGGCACAAATAACAACCCTGTTTCTGGGTTCGATTTCAAGTCGGGGAAGATGGATTTTTCTATTTCCATTTTCTTCGCTCTGGTAACTAGGTAAAGCGTGATGTTGAGTTGATAAAGGCGGAAAGCGGTGATTGAGAAAGCAGGGACTAAGCAACGAAGTGTCTTTATATTAGATTCCTATGGATCCTATGGTTTCTGCAGTCTCCTCTGCCTAAAAAAACCTACCCAAAAGTTTTGAATGGCAGCCTTTTGAGGAAAAAACGCATTATAATTTTGATTATATAAAGCGATAATATTACTTACTGTCGTAAGAAAATTATACCATTGTAAAAGGAACAACAATAAATTGTATTGCACTGATCCAAATGCATTTTCTAACTCTATCCAACATACCGCAACTTGCCACGCACACTTTCTGGTGTCTTTTAAGCTTGCTGTTAACAAACTATTATGCAAAAAAGAAATACAATCAATTATAAATGAATAGATTTGTTACCCGGTCTTTTTCTCCAAACGACATATGTGTTTGCTTTCCTAAATTAGGGCCTGAAGCTGATTTAGATGGGATGGAAATACTTTGATGCACTTTTTTTATTGATTAAATCACTTGTACATTTGGTTTATTGTGCTTATTCTAATTGCACTTGCATATAAAATACAAAAATAGTAAATACATAATCTTTCCATGTTCAAAATGCAATGCAAAAATAAAACGTAAAACTACTTCTATTTGACTTTTTAAAAGCCATAGAACAGAAAAATATTTCAAAAGATTAACATTTGAAACGAAGCCTACCGAATATGCTATGAATAAAAGTTACAGCTTGTAACAAGGTTATACTCCGCCTGAAAAGACCTCAATCCATCTCAAACTTTCTTTTGACTTACACTTTATTGTATTAAAGAGGAATTTAAACTTAAATTCCATGAATATACACGTGTAGAAATTTAATATTTTTCTGTTTGGTACACACAATAAGTTGTATCTCAAATAAATATAAGGTAAAAATGATATAATTTTATAGAATTCTATTTAAACTCTACATATAATTGTGATAACAGATGATATTAACATATTAGTTTCCGCGCTAGTACCCCTATGACAAGTTCCAAATTATATTCAAGCGAATATCTTCCTCTTAAGAACTGTTTAATATAATTTAAACTGTAATATATTTTAAACCGTTTTCATTAAATATAGCAATATTACCTACATTTGGTAACAATCTAGGGAATATTATATAAGATGTAGTTAGAGTAAGTATTAAATACACTTTGTGTAACATAATAGTTACGATTAACTTAATTTAATACTAAAATTGTTTTAGATTCTATACTAGATATGCTAATTAATGTCAGCTGTCAAAGAAATATGGTAAGTGAAGTCAATTGGCATATCAATTGGTAAAGCTTTGATGACCTTTAACTTAACCTCAATATTTAATATGCACATGTTGTTTGAAAGGTGTTACTTTGAAGATATATGCGATATGTCTAGATAAATAACATTAATTAGTTTATAGTTTAGTTTATTGAAAATCTCAAAACAAAAATCTTACATCGTATAAATAATCTTATATTGTAGTGAAGTCTAAATGATCGTATTATGAATAATTTTTCAGTGACTTTTTAAAGTTGTTAGTCCTAGACAGTGACTATTAACAATCCTTTAAGTACTATGAAGAATATAACGCTTTGACCTACATTTGCGAAATAACACAAATATGTAATGAATTTCGTATCAGTCTGCTGCATTCAACATTTTTGTTCTTAAATATATATCTCAGTTTTATTTTTGCAAAAGTTTTAATTATATTTAAGCCACTGCTATCATTTTTTACCATTATATATTACTGTCATTTTTTTACACAAAATATTTATAATATTTTATTATAGTTTTCGTACCCATAATATATATACAGAAAAGTACAAGAAAACTTCCGTTATTACCAGACATAAATTTAAAATTCATTTTTCACGTTTAGGTAAAAGCAATAGAATGACATATTGGATTTAAAAAGACTAAGTAAACAATATTCGTTATGCATTATATGTTCTTCATCCGCGCGACGACAGCTGTATTTGTGATTTTGTCAGCATTTAGAAGTAAATCTGTGTATATTTAGTAGCTATGCAATTAAAATTAGAAAAGAAAAAAAAACCTTTTTGTTATATTAAATAAAATCGTAAAATATATTCGTTTTTACATTGGTACACATTGTGATCCTTTTAGGGCTGTCATCAAATGGATTGCTACGTATTTAAATGTCCTTGGCGTAAGCAATTGGGTCAGACGACTAATTTCGATAATATCGTGAATTAAGTTCATTGGACCTCGTAACTGTAGAGTATTGAGTAGGATCATCTAAATTAATTATCATTCGTGCGTGCAACGAGTGTGGGAAGCGGCGAACGTAGTATCTTAGGACTAGGTTCCACGGTTTCTGTGTTACTTAAGTAAAAAACAATAATAAATTATAGCTAATAAGCTATTTTTTATTGATGTTTTTATTTTATTAAAATTACAAACAAACTTAGTTTTGCTTAGATGTGTGACAGCACTATTAATTACAAGAACAGGAAAGTACAAAAATATATTGTGAAAGGTAAACCTATATAAAAAATAATAACGTATTCAATTCAATCATACAGTACATTTCTAAATTATTTAATTCAGATTGATTACATTTATTTATTCAGCACAGTTATATGTAGCTACTACTAAAGTTTGCGATGACATTCATACCACTATGGACAGTAAGTTGCTGAGCGTACTTGCTCTGTTGGATTTCAGTAATGCATTTAATACAGTTGATTTCGAATTACGAGGAGTTGTGATGTGGTTTCGTAGTTACTTGTTTGATTGTCATCAATGTATAAATGTTAATAATAAATTTTCTTCCTTTCATCCTCTGTCATCATGAGTCCCGCAAGGCAGTGTCCTTCCTTTTTTGTTATAGCTTCTCCTGCATATTGCAGGATAGGCAGAGGGAACTACAAGAACCATATGAACCTAGTGTTAAGATATTCCGTTGCTTAATCCCTGCTTTATCCGTCCCCACTTTCCGCTTTATTCCAGGCATTGTGTGTTGAGTGGCGGAACTCAACGCCGCGCTTTGCCTAATCCTTTCTGCTTTGTTATTTTCAATTTTTATAAATGAAATTTTCCAGGATTGCCCTGTCATCTGCTTTTTATGTGTATGCAGATGACTTGCAGGTTTACGTATCCGCCCCTTTTCGAGATATAAACGGTTCTATTATGCTACCTGGTGTAAAGATTATGGACTTCGTGTTGATGCAGGTAAGTCACTGGTTATTTTAATTGGCAGCTCAACGCAACTTGCTAAAATCACTTATAATTCTTTACAATCAATCCGCTTTGATAATTCCGTTCTTACTTTTAACATGTCTGTCAAAAATCTTGATCTCTTTTAGATAGATCCTTTTCCTGGTTCACGCAATTTGCTGAAGTCACAGAATAACGTAGCTGGCAAACTGGACTGGCTTACTATAAGGCACCGCTGCAATTTACATATACTTTCTCTCCTTTATTCAATTCTTTTTAATCCTTTCTCTTTCAACGATCTCAAAATTTATGGGCGCTGACACTTCCAATTTCGATCAAGTTCTGATAACGAGTTAATGCTACTAACAGCTAATGCTCGCTAATATAGTGATTCCTTCTCTATGAAAGACTTAAAACTGTGGAACATGGTTCCTCCAGATACTCGTTACTCTAAATCTCTTCTTGTATTTAAAAGTCGTCTATGTAATTATTATCTTTCCTTATAATAATAATGTATATATTTGTGTATGTGTTTAAGTTTATGTATATATTTTGTAAAAGTTTGCTTGAATACTGTAAGAAAAGGATAGATGAAGCGTTGTTGACACTTTGATATAGAAAGGAATCACTTGCTTAAGAATTGTTAATATATGTCAATGGGTGTCTCGTTTATATTATATGTCATATAATATATCTAAAAAACACATTATTAAAATAGATTTTTGTTTGTTGAAATACGTAAAAGAAATGTGGATTTTTAGTTGAAGGATTATAATTATGTTAACAGTAAACAAACGAATATTATTATTACGTTACATTACGTGAAACTTAACGTTTCTTGCACTTAAAGTTCGTGGGAGTGCACTATTCTACACGAGTTGCTTCTAACCACATCAAAGCCGTTTAGCATGTTTAGATTATAGACATGGATATCCTGTACAAGCGCCACAAATTAAACGTTATGACACGATATATCTCATTCGTCGGTTATTGTAAATCCAAAATAACTCATATTATTTTCAAACGGCAATATTTTAGATAACGATTTAAACATTTTTTTTTTTAAATTGATTTTAAATCAGTAAGTAACGTTATTTTATAAGCTTTACTTTACATATATATAGTATAAAGGTATGTTATATGTACCTATATTTATATATACGTAAGTTAGCTGGAAAACTAAAACACAATAGTTTTCAGTGAGCTTGTTACGTAGACTCAGTTCTATGAAATACGAGACCGTGAAGTGGAACACGATATTGCCTCTTGTTCGCCGATGTTACCAATTTTGCATAAGATTAAACTTTTCATCTAAATGCAGTAAATTTAATCTGAAATGTGCTTAAATATATGAAATTTAAATAAAATATTTCCAATTTTCTACTTTACACTCAGCAGTTCAAAAATATATTGAATATAGAGATTGGATAACCACATCGTTCCATACGATTCAGATCATTTGATTTTTTACATTTGTAGATGACATGCATTTTTTTTAAAAAAACGAAAACCAATACTATATTTTTATAATAAATTTACTCAATTAAAAAAGAAATGAAATCGAAACCTACCAAAATTGCGGGACTCAAGCTCACATCATTTGAAAACAGCTTTAGACCATTAAGCTATATATTTTTATCAAGCTACATCGACATTGTTATTGGCTAGCTATAATTTACTTTTTCTCTATATGGAATTTTATAAAAGAATAAAGATTGTCGTCGTCGTTGTCAGCCAATCGCTGTCCACTGCTGGACATAGGCCTCCCCAAGTTTGCGCCAAACATCCCGGTCCTCCGCAACCCTCATCCAGCCTGCTCCGGCAACCCTGCGTATGTCGTCGGTCCAGTGGGCCGGAGGGCGTCCTACACTACGTTTGCCAAGACGCGGTCTCCACTCCAGGACTCGTCTGCTCCAACGGCCATCGGTCCTGCGGCAGACGTGGCCAACCCATTGCCACTTCAGCTTGCTAATTTAATAAATAAATAGAGAATAGAATAGAATAGAGATCACTATTTGTCAAATATTTTAACACTTCTAAACTACTTCCTAATAAGGAAAGAAAAATATTTAGAAATTCATAATCCCCATTCCAAATCAAAGTCACGCTACGATTACAGTTACTATACGTTTGGATTTTTTAAACATTTCGATTCAAAAAATAGATCATAGAAATAAAAGAAAATCTAAAATTTTTTTTCATAATATTAAACTTATTTGTAATTTAAAATTTATATCAAAATAAAATCATCATCGTCTCATTTATAGAGTAAAGAAGGTTATGTTTAAATAACCGTTTATCTTCGTTTTCGTTTAACTTGAAAAAAACTAAAACTCGCATCAAGAAGTTTGTGAAAAATTACCGTCTAAATTGCTGTTTTTATCCTTTTGGCAATAATTGCTTTAAGTAAACGCTAAAATTAACAACTTTAACTTTTTCCATTCGTTTTCATCTCTACGTTGTATTTGAAGATAAAACTGAATTTTTTAATGGTCAAAAAGTTTTAAAAATCTGTAATGTAATCTATAAAAGGAATGAATGTACAACAAATGGAGAAAGGAATTTAAATAAATTAGCTCAAACAATTGTGTAACGTCCATAAATCAAAATTATCCGCAACTTCCTTGTTGAGAAAAGATTACTTCTCGACGCGGAAGGAAATATAATTTAGTTCACAATACCAGGAACATATTAATAGAAAAGGGTAAAATCCATGTATTTGCCTCAAATTTCGAAAGCCTTTTTTTAGTACAAACATCCTGATAATAATCCAATAGGTCTTTTATCTTCTATTAGCCTGTTTTTGTATTCATAATTGAAAATGGTTTTAGATATTTCACTTCTATAAAGAAGAATACTTGTCTACAATGGTGGATAGTAGCCTAGCTCTTGGGGGATACTTGCCACGTGCTGGGATAATAACATTGGTGTAAGTTTTATTTAAAAAAAAAAAGAAATTTATACCAACAAATTTTTATTATTCCTTTAACAGATTTATTATTCACTTTATAAGATACTGAGACTGTTCGTTTTGTTGACGTAGATCTTGATCAGTATCAGATTCCGGTACGGTGCAAACACTTGGTGTTTTTATTGCTTAAGTATTACACTTAACCATTATCGTTCAACGCTAAAGTTTGCTTTGAATTTTGTGACTCTACTAAATCTTGGTACATACCCAATGCCAAATTCAATATTGCAGCTTCGGCATTAGCTAAAACATTTAGTTGGGTAGATTTATTGATGCGAAAACCACTAATTTCATTGGAAATCTTGCTTGAATCCATGCCTGGGATATACCGACTCGAAGCACCTATATCTATTAAGTTTTTGTCTTCTACCTGTTAAGGTTATTTTTTGTGTATTGGCGAGCATGAAATTGCTTGTCTCAGTATTCATACAGATTTTAAATGGTCCTTAAATAGATACATGAAACAACTTCTAACCTATTTATCTAATAGAAGGCTTTACTTCGCAGAAGTCCATCCTAACTAAGAACGGAATTTATATGTAGCTACTTCCGCCATGCAGTAGTAGCTATGCAGTTAAGTACACCACCCGGCCACCCACAGATGAATGCGTGTGCAGTAAGCAATGCAAAACATAACTACCAACGTTATTATACTCTCTTCACGTGTTTCACACCATATCGGGGCATATTACTAACAGTACGGTGACGGTCGGAGCTCACTTACCAAGGGACCTCCTTCCTTCTCCTTCTCCCGACTCTTGAGCTGCTACTAAGCATGATAACTGCCCTTTTCATTTAAAAAATAAATAAAAAATAAGGTAAATAATGTGGATTTAAGTTATAATGCATGTAAAGAAACAAGAAATTGACTGATAATAAGATCAGTAATAAAAATATTCGATAGAATGTACATATCAATATAATTATTACGCTCGTCAAAATCGTCGCGGAAGATTTTTTGCTCACACATTGAGCCGATTCCGACGAATTTTGCGGACCTGAAGTCTGCGGGGGTCACTATTTAATGTAATAAAGCGCTAACACAATTTATATTCCTAACATAATAATTATAAACTATCCCTGAGGTACCAATCTATCACTGTCTTACTCCATTTGTCTTGATTATCTCGCATCATGTGCCTGCCCATCGCCATTTTTGTTGATCTATTCTTGTGAATATGTAAGTGATTTTTGTTTTTGAACGAAGATCTTGGTTTCTGACTCAGTCTTGTCTTTTTGAGCCCTTCATGCTTCTCTCTATTAATCTTTGACAGCTGGTGAGTTTTTCTCTGAGAGTTTTGGTAAGTGCCCAAGTTTCGCAGCCATATGTTAAGCATGGAAGCATATATGTGTTGTAGGTTTTACTTTTTAGTTTTATTTCCAGAGGTTTTGATTTCATGATCTCCTTGAGAGACCAGTACGTATTCCAACCGATTGGAACTCTCATGTCTATCTCCTTGGCCGTTTGGCCTTTAAAAAATATCTCATTTAATTAATTTTACTTGGGTCAGGTTATCACCTATAGTCAAATATAGTCTTCTATTTTATTTTTATTTTTATCTCTACGTCCAAGGAGTTAATCATGAGGTTTGTTTTACTGCTGTTGATTTTTAGGCCAATTTTTCACTTTCTTCAAGTAGACTTTGTAGCATACATCGCAGGCTTTCTGAGTTCTCTTTTAATAGCACCAAGTCGTCGGCACCTTTGTATGCTGTAGTATTTCTAATTGGATTCCTTACTATTAGCGTAGATAGCTTTTATGATGTGAATGGATGTTGCTGGTAATCCTTGTTATTCCAGAGTTGTCCATATATAATCATTTTTTGTTTTCCTCTAAAATGGGTTTAATTATTCATTTACTTTTTTTAGTACTGCTGAAGTGATGTTTTCAGTAATTGTGATTGCTTGAATGTTGAGTTGTTCGGTCATCTTGGTTAGTGACGCAAAACCTGTTACGATTCCGAAAAAAGTGCCGAAATTGAAATTTCTTCAGAACTATAAAACCACAACACTTCACCACTACGCTGGAAAACATTAACAAGAAAAAACATTCCGGACACGGTGAGGTTATCTACAAACCACAAACAATTGACAACAGCGAAGTGACAGTACTATAAACCTAACCAATTAAGGTGCGTTCAGAAATTGAGATATTATACCTGAGTTTTGTTACTTCAAGATGTCTACACAACTGTCACCAGAGATGTCAGTGCTCATCTCTGGTGACAGTTGTGAAGACTGTTGTGGTTTGTTGATTTGACAGTCTGAACCTTAACCTCACCGTGTCCGGAATTTTTTTTCTTGTTAATGTTTTCCAGCGTAGTGGTGAAGTGTTGTGGTTTTATAGTTCTGAAGAAATTTCAATTTCGGCACTTTTTTCGGAATAGGAACAGGTTTTGCGTCGCTTTTTGGAAAAAAACTGGAGAGCGTATCGAAAAGCGTCTGACGTTCGTAATCCTAACATTATATAGTAAATCTGTATAGTCTACACAACTGTCACCAGAGATGAGCACTGATATCTCTGGTGGTAGTTGTGTAGACATCTTGTTGTAACAAAACTCAGGTATAATATCTCAATTTCTGAACCTTAACCTCACCGTGTCCGGAATGTTTTTTCTTGTTAATGTTTTCCAGCGTAGTGGTGAGGTGTTGTGGTTTTATAGTTCTGAAGAAATTTCAATTTCGGCACATTATTCGGAATAGGAACAGGTTTTGCGTCGCTTTTTGGAAAAAAACTGGAGAGCGTATCGAAAAGCGTCTGACGTTCGTAATCCTAACATTATATAGTAAATCTGTATAGTCTACACAACTGTCACCAGAGATGAGCACTGATATCTCTGGTGGTAGTTGTGTAGACATCTTGTTGTAACAAAACTCAGGTATAATATCTCAATTTCTGAACCTTAACCTCACCGTGTCCGGAATTTTTTTTCTTGTTAATGTTTTCCAGCGTAGTGGTGAAGTGTTGTGGTTTTATAGTTCTGAAGAAATTTCAATTTCGGCACTTTTTTCGGAATAGGAACAGGTTTTGCGTCGCTTTTTGGAAAAAAACTGGAGAGCGTATCGAAAAGCGTCTGACGTTCGTAATCCTAACATTATATAGTAAATCTGTATAGTCTAC
Source organism: Dione vanillae (assembly GCA_037178615.1). NCBI lineage: Eukaryota > Metazoa > Arthropoda > Insecta > Lepidoptera > Nymphalidae > Dione > Dione vanillae. Next base: position 219,578 of record JAZFAU010000171.1, read on the forward strand.
ACAACTGTCACCAGAGATGAGCACTGATATCTCTGGTGGTAGTTGTGTAGACATCTTGTTGTAACAAAACTCAGGTATAATATCTCAATTTCTGAACCTTAACCTCACCGTGTCCGGAATGTTTTTTCTTGTTAATGTTTTCCAGCGTAGTGGTGAGGTGTTGTGGTTTTATAGTTCTGAAGAAATTTCAATTTCGGCACATTATTCGGAATAGGAACAGGTTTTGCGTCGCTTTTTGGAAAAAAACTGGAGAGCGTATCGAAAAGCGTCTGACGTTTGTATTCTTAACATAGTGTATAGTAAATCGGGGCGTGTATCCTTTTGGTGCAACTGACATTGATGAAACATTTAAGCTCATTTATATCATCAAAAATTCAATAAAAATAACATAACTCGTTGAAAAATATTTTATATTAGCATTTTAATAATATTACGTTTAAATTTTCGAGCTTCTTAATATATATAGTGATAAAGTGCAAGAGACGCGTTAGTTCCGGTTCGTTTGCACTAAGATATAGCTCAGACGGACGACGTTAACTTAACAGTCTATTAAACATTGACTTTATTTATGTTTATGGAGAAAGAAAATTATTTAAAATAAAAAAGTTACTGAGTCATGTACATTAAAAGTTAAAATTTTAAAAATGATATCTAAATATCTATTATAAATATGGACCACGGACATATGTTACGTTTGTAACAATAAACACCAATTATTAATTGAATGTGATTTTTAAAGTATAATCCTACATTCAATTTTACAAAATTATATTTATCGCTTTACAAAAGAATATTAAAATATAGTACCGTGTCTCGTAAGCGACAAAAGAAAAATTCTAACTGAATTCGATAGCAGGACGAAGCAATTGTCGGCAGTTCCGTTTCAATTTCAATACCTACAAAATATATGAATGCCATCTTATGCTTCAGTGAAATATATTTACATAATGCCCTCTCTTTGTGAAAATAATATATTTTATTATTAAAGGGATTTCACATTTAAAAATTCATTCAATATCCATTTGTTTTATTCTTTATAAAAAGCATTTTAAAATCAAATAATAAGTTTAAATGATTAATTATAGTTAGATATATCATATATATCTTACTACAATTAGATGAATTTTTAAAAATAACAAAATCCTTCCTTATGGCATAAAACGTTGCGGATTGCAAAATCATTGTATTTTATGTATTGACATTAAAGCTAATAAAATCTATTCACTTTGAAAATAATGTAATGTCTTGCAAGAAACTAGATGGACCAACGCAATGAAAGGTTCCTAAAAGATTTGAGAAATACTGCCACAGAATATTTTAGACAACTAAGAAGAATATGAACCTTAGTTATTGCTGATGTATATTAAAAATTATGTTTATTTATTTATCACACGCAAGTTGAAAATATTGTCAAAAATAATTTTAAACTTATCATCACTACAATAAACTACGTTAATGAAAGATACCTTTATTAAGCTTATATGACGGCGATCCAAACATAGTTCTAAAATATTCCATTATTTTGAGAGTTCCCTGTTCGCTTTGTCCTCAACAAAAGTTTTACGAATTCTAATAACTTTCAGTATTCAGAAGCTATTGAAATTTTTAAAGCAGCGGAGTATATTTTTTGTTATTCACTTTGTGTTTTTGAGTTTTTGGCCTTTGTTATGCACAAAGAATAATTAAAGGTATTTTATTATTTTTTTTTATAAAAACTTAAACTGTTAAGGCTTAAACCGTTTTTTATAAATTTGCTTACAATAGTTGCGATTAAGTCGAATTCGTCCTCGTCCAAATGTATTAACATAATTTTAACCACTACTTTAATCCGATTGAGACAGATATAATTTCTTATTTAGGCTTAGTTTGGATGAAAATACTGTATCATTCGCTAATATTACGAATCCAAGATGGCTGTCAAACAAAAGGGTAAATTATATATTTATTTCATCTCCTTAGTTATGATATGTTAAGCATCCGATTTGAACAAGACTTAATTTACTCTAGCGTTTATTTCAAACGTTTTTATTTAGACAAACAAATGTCTTAGAATTTTTTGGATTGTTAGATTGGAGAAAGAGAGTTCTCCCTCACTCTGAGAGTTGTATGACGACCAATAGACACTATCTACCTATTATTTTTAGCTCTAAGCACATCTTGTAACAATACAGCATTATTGTGTTGCTTTACAATAAATTATAAAATCGTTTTAAAGCGATTTATTCGTTTTCACATGCTATTTCAAATACATGAGGTGGACTTTCAGTCAGAATTGATAAGAATTTTAGAAACTTCAACAGTAATTCAAAATTTACTTCAGAATATTTTAATAACGTTACCAAACGGTTTCATAAAATTAATGAGGTATATACTTTCGAATTATCATAACAAAGGCAAATTAAGCTAAATACTTTTCTATGAACGAAATTAGACATAATTGAATAATACAATTTATATGTAAAATACTAAGCGAACTTTATGCTATAATAGTATATTAAATCACCAGTTTATAAATATCTTATAAGTTAGTCAAAGAGATTATAGTAAAAGAAGGTTTAATGCTCTAATCAAGATTATTCAATAACGCGTAAGCAAGTTCAGATTAAAATTATTTAAATTAAAAATTCCAATATGAAATAACATTGCATACATAAGAAATAAAAGATAAAATTTGTTTTTATTTCACTAATAATATTACAAATTTCATCTTATAGAGTTAAGGACTTATGAGCTTTGAAACTAAAAAACGAGTTTATGTAACTTGGTACATAGTTATAGTAACTACCACATAGTAACTACAATTACTTACAAACGTCCGTTATATAAATAACTATAAAATAAAATAATATTATAACGTTCTTACACTAGTATTAACACTTTACTCACTATTTTTGTATGTAAAATTTACTAAATTACAGCAACTTTGCATGTATTTATGCTTGAAGCTCGAAGGTCAGAACTTACGTTTAACGAGTCAGCAAGCTTTATTACCCCACTCACATAATTTACTTCCACACAATATAATAGTATTGTGTGGCGAAGAAAATTTTATTTATTATGATTGCTTGGAACAACTTCATATATTTTCGGGGCTTGTGGTGAATTATGGCGTTTATAATGTAACGTGCAAATAAATTAGGGTTTGATTATATTGTAACGTATTTGTACGACCAAAAAACAGAGAACGGAGTACTTTGGATGGAGATTTTACTAAACTACAAGTTTTGACAAATTTTGTTTTGGCTTGTCAAATGAATATAATACTGTGCATATATGGTCTAGCATATTAAAAATTTACGCGTTAAACCAACAATTTCGTTAAATTTTATAATATTTACAAAAGTTTTATAATATTTAGTAGACATACATTATATTTATACGACCTCTACGACTATCAGTCCTTGGATGAGGTGTTTGAGCAGGAGTAGGCATAAATAAAACCAAAATTATATAAAAGGATAGTTATAATAGAAATATAGAATATATGTAAAGAAATACTTTGCTGAGTGAATGTAGATAGTAGAACGTAGGAGATTTAATAGAACAAACATGTGATTCTTACCTGTATTCTTAATACACCATACCCAATATATAGTACTGACGTAACTGAATTTTGTTATATAATATTAATTGCATTATAATATAGATTATTAAAATTGAAATAAAATATTTATTTAAAACAAAGCAAAAATAGAAAGGAGAAGACAAAGTGATATATTGTCAAAATGCAGGTTCTAAATACATAACAATTATACAGAATATGTAAGAAATAAATGATGACGAAGCAGACAAATTCACCTAACGCCAGGAATTTTCTTGCAAAGTTAGACCATATTTTTTATTAAAACGAATGCTACATATTTAAGATGATGTTTACCTCACGAATTCAAGACGAAAGGAACGCGGTGAATAATTCACGTGCCAGCCTCTTTGTGGCGGATAATCTATATAACAGAATGTAGTACGATTCAAATACTTCAATACAATTTTTGAGTTTAAATTGTGCATTGGAAATAATTTTATGCCAAGTATATGTCATTATACATTTTAAATTTTCATTCTAGTTTTACAAAACTTTTATTTACATTTAAGATTCTATTATCATTATTTACCATTCTATAATTATATAACAAAGTATTTTTAAATGATTGAAATTGTAATAATATTATATTAAATTAAATCACAAAGTAATTTAAATATTAAACATTTCTAAAACTAATCAAAATATACTCACAGTATAATGCAGAAAGCTATAACTCTGCTGCCACTTTAAGTTAAAAGATCAAATGAAAAGCTAGACGCGAGCGACAAGGCTATTCTTTCTAAAACTTTATTACATTTGAAACTTAAGCTACAAAAATAAATTGCTACCATTTGTTAAGTTGAATTACTAGAAATCATTTTATAATAACAAGTTCAGTATAATTTTGAAGAAAGATTTGTTTTTATAGTTTTAATTATGTAAGAAAAGGCCATGGTAAGAGAATTATCCATATCCCATTTCCATATCCCTTCAACCATTCCAATGCTGAGAAGAAATAAAACTTCCAGTGCTGACAAAATAAAAAATAGAATACATTGAAACTATCCTCTCCATGTTTAATTTTCTATACGGTTTAGGTTTCGGAAGTTTTAGAAAACGACGTTTTGCCAAACCCTGCGGCATTCAAGCACTCCTTAAATTTTTGGGAAAATGTCCCGCGTGAGGATATTTAATTGTCTTATATCCAAAAAATCGTTTTACAAATCTTTTTCCAAGCGATATAGTGTAATAAGAATGCTATTCAGGATCGGATGTGGGAGGCCGTAGGTTTAAACTTTTTGAGAGTCAAGCCATGGTTCAAAGGATAACTTTTCGAAGCCTCGAGAGAGAGCCGTCCCGTCCGGCGGAGGCGAAACCCGCCGGGACCCCCTTTTACGGCCTTCGATCCCCAGTCGGGGATGGATTTAAATGGGCACTTTCCCCCCGGCCTGGGCGGCGTTTAGATGGCGCCACGCAACCGCAAAACCCAAGAGGAAGACTGAAGCCGGAGGCCCGGACTGCCGGGTGTCTTAACCCCGAGGGGTGCTAGGCCCGAGTTCCATCTGCCTCCCCGAGGCGGGATAGCGTGAAGCAAAAAGAAGAAACGCATATAATGATACTAGCGGACGTTTCTTGCTAAAAGCTATCCCGTAGCCTCTCACGTTTTTTCCCTTGGGGTTTCTTGGCAGGGCCATCGCAGGGTGTTTTAGTGAGTACAATCTCACATAACCCGGCCTCCCCCCCAGAAGTCGGGTATCTATGAAGATTTCCCCCTGCGTCAACAAAAAAAAAAAAAAAAAAAAAAACGGTTTCAGTATTGAAGTTTTATAGAAAACATGTTTTGACAACAACCCTGCACATTCATAGGCTCCTTATAATTTTTATGAAAAATGTACAGTGAAATTATTTTTATATTTTTTATATCTTTTTTTTTTTTTTAGCTTCACGCTTTATCCCGCACATGGCAGGGTAGGCAGAGGGAACTGCAGGAACCATACGAACCTAGTGTTAAGACACTCCGTAACTTAGTCCCTGCTTACTTCGTCCCCACTTTCCGCCGTTTTCGAGGCATTGCGTGTTGAGTGGCGGAACTCAACGCCGCGCTTTTGCCTTAGTTGCCAGAGCGAAGAAAATGGAAATAGAAAAATCCATCTTCCCCGACTGGGGATCGAACCCAGAAACCGTCGCGTTAGCCGCGTTACAGGCAGACGTTGCGCCTCTGCGCCACGTCACGCCACTATTTTTTATATCTCTATATTTTTTAAAACATATAACAAAAAAGTTTTAGAAATTTTTATCCAATTATTATAGTGATAATAAGTAATATAAAATTTTAGTGATGAAATTGAGTATTGAAGGTGTAAATCTTGAATGCAATTATTTTAATGTGACTGTTACGTTTATTTATTTCTAATAATATGAACCAAATTTTTATATGCATATAAATATCAAATCCGAGAATGACAAAAAAATAAAAACGGTGAATATATTTTTAGATAATTTTACTTAGCATATTTTTGCATAAAGAATTCAAAAATATAACATAAAATATTTCAATTCAACTTACTAAAAGTGGAGTACAATGTGAAAACGGTCACGACTTCCATTATAGCGGATATGCCCATATTTAAGGTAAAATTCAAAATACAGCTCAATTTCGCCATTATTGTGTGACCCCACCATCATCAGTATATGAATTTATTTAATTATCGCTAGTTATCTTACTTCTAAGTAACAATTAATGTATAAAAGATGAAATGTAAAGATAAGCGTATATTATGATAAATATTAATTCTATATAGTATGTATTGACATTGATATAATATATAAGTTAATAGAAGTTAAAAAGGGTGCGGACGGAGTGTCTGTAGTGTTAATTAAATTTCAAATAAAAAAGAGAAAAAGCTTACTAAAAGCCATGGAATAAAAAAATTCAAACATTCGGAATAAAAAATTCAAAAATTCGTTCGCGACAATTAACCTTCGAGAAACAGCTGTCGTAGGTATGTTTTGATTGTATAGAAAAAAAATAAAGAAAGAAATAAATAATAATTAATTTTCTAGAGTGGAAATCGAACCCACATTTACAGTACGACGACCTCTGAACACATTCAATTTTCAATAACATTAGTATTTATAAGACAACTTAAGATATATTGTAAAAATGTAAAACTATTATTTTACATTAAGAAAAGAAAAATATTTATAAAGACACACACTGACTCATGTATTGGATACTGTCTTGTCTGTCTGCGGCCTGCCCAAGTCCTCCATCCAGTTAAGCCATACATTCATGATGAGGTTGATGAGGTTTATGATTAGTATTTGTATTTGTTCTGTTGTTTATTTATTTTTTTAAACATTAAGATGTTCTCAAATGCATGGTATAATTACAAATTTGGCTTACTCAAAACATTTTCGCCGCTAAACTAGTTCTCGGCTTAATTAGAAATAAAAAGTAGTTCTGGGGCGCGCTTATCCCTCAGATTCCGCAAGATTACCAGATGGCTGCCATTTTTTGTCCGAACAAAGCGAGGAAGTCAAAATAATTCTAATGTATATAACAATACAGGAAGTATTCCTAGTACTAAGAAAATGTCTAACGGAGAATCGAACCCACTAGAGATTTATATTATACTTTATCCCTAAGTAATGTAGAAATAAAAAAGTATTCATTATTAAAGTCACGCCTATTCCATTGTAAATAATTAATTGAATATTCCGAAGTAAGTGCTCCGATCAGATACATATTATGCATGAAATTGAAATTCGTTAAACGCGATGGAAATATTTATAAAGCAATTTTATACGCTTCGAGCGTTCTGAATATTTTTTTAACAAAATTGTTATTCGGAGACACTAAACAACAGAGGAAACCATTCCCCAACAATTCCCAAAATTTGAATATATTACAATTTCGAGCTTTTTTATGTTCTCTTTAAAGCAATTCAATATCATATTGAGTCTATGTCGTATAATTACGTTGTGTTTAAAAACACAATTTATAGACAAAATAACAGAAATTATGAACCAAAAACAAACGAATTACTATTTTGCTAATATACTTGTCCGTACAAATTTATCGAATATTATCATTTAAATATTAATATTTAAATACTGAAAAAACATGCATTCTCTTTTTCTTCCTATTTTTAGGGTTTCTTAAACTACTTCGCAGCCCTTTAGTCTCAGTGTCTCATCATTTTCTCAAAGCCATGTAACACATTCAGGTAAAAAACTATCATCAAATATTCCGATTTTTCTACATAAAAATATAACCAATGCCTTTTTTCACAACTGAGAAGCAATGAGAAACATAAGATAATTCTTGCTTGAAAAAGATATTAACAGATTAAGTAAAGTAATAATTTTAAAATAATTTTTTATTTGAAATTTTAATTTTAATTTACATCATACAAAAAAAGAAACATTTAATATGTATATTTAATATCTGTAAACAGAGGGCAGATAATGGTAAAAATAATCACCGAGTGAATATACTTTTCAGATAACATTAAATTAACACATTATAAGCAGCAGAAATTTATGACACGCTTTTATCATTTCACGCTTGTCGAATTAATAGGTCAGGCAACAACGACCAATTTTTTCAAGTATAGATTTTTTTATTTTTACTTTTTTTTATTGTGGGTGCAAAAGTAGTAAGTAGTACTACTACTTACCCATTTTCTTGATATATATATGTAATTAAAGGACCTTTAGCCTGTGCTATAGGCAGTAATGTAGTCTATTATAAAGTAACAAAAACATTTAAAATTTTTTTGCTCTCTTCCTAAATTGACTTTATTCATACATTTGAGGATTCACTTTAATTGTAGTTCGTGTGATAAAACAAAAAAATACGATATAGTATTAATGTTATATACATGAGATGTACAATTTACTGCAGCCTCTTTGACTATAATAATAATTCACTAAAGCTTTCTGCAAAATTTTCCACAAGTAATATAAACATCGCTTGTATAGCGATGACAACTATTTAATAAATGAACCCTATGAAGGGCACTTTCTTTTAAATTTTTAATTTCAGACAAGGCATAGAAGACAATTAGAACAAAATGAATTTAAAAATATTACTGTATATATATTTTTTCTCATATATTTATGTGAATGTTCATGCTCAAAAAGGATCAGGATATGTAGCAAACGACAGTGTTTGCTCATTTGATTTTCAACGATCTCATCTTGGTCAAGAATACAAAGCTTTGGGAAACTATATAATGGATGTTCTTGGTAACGCAGTTACAGGAATACAATTTTACAAAAGGTGAGAACAAAATAATAATAATTTAAGTAATCTAGAATTATTGTAAAGAATATAATAAAGTGAAACATTTCCATGCATTTATTCACACGATGTATCCATAGAATAGCTTGGGAACATTAGATCTTTAAACTTTTATGTTCACTCTATTTTGATTAGAAATGATGTGATAATAAATAATGTCAGATATTTTGAATTATCTTTTTATTTAAATTGATTGATATGATATTTTTATTATAATTTACACTATTTTTATATATAGTATTGCATTGACATTTAAAATTAATTAATTGATACTTCAAATAATAATTACGTTTTTTTAGGTAAGCGTTTTATACAGCATATTGTAGGGAAACTTAAATTGACATACTCTATTCTCCTTTGGCTAGAACAATATCTTTACGTACAAAATAATAAAAATGAAACTAATTACTGCGTCGATGGAAAGCAAATAAAAAGAGATTAGTATTTAGAAATGGAAAAGAGTCCAACTTTATAGCTTTCGACGTTTAAATTTGCGTTTATGCATGTTAATCTCAGGAACAGCTTAATTGATTATAATATAGTTATCACCGTTATATAATCGCAATGTGCATTTAAAATTAAGAATTTATTTTATTTAAATCAATTTCAAACTAAAAAAAAGTAAAGTACGCTAGTTTACACACAGTTTTAATTGTTTAGATACAAGGACTTTCTTGACAAATTTGGCTCTCGATTAGCAGGAACCAACAACTTAGAAAAAGCCATTGATTATATGATAAACCTTACTCATGAATTTGGACTTGATACTATTACGACCGAGGAAGTGCAGGTATATTTTATTTTTGTAACATATAAATATTTGTTTAATAAATGTTATACATATTAAAAAATATACATCATTTTAGGTACCTTATTGGGAACGTCTTTATGAAAAAATGTTTATGATCCTACCACGCCGAAAGAAAATATCAGTTTTGGGCATTGGTGGTAGTGTTAGCACTCCCTCTTCCATTGGCATAACATCAGAAGTAGTGGTTGTAAATAGTTTTGAGGAATTTTTTGACATCCCAGAAGATATAATAAAAGGTAAAATTGTTTTATTCAATGCCAATTTTACTAACTACAAGGAAACTGTTAAATATCGAGTAGACAGCGCTGCAACAGCTGCTACAAAAGGTGCAGTTGCAGTACTTGTTAAGAGTATCACTCCTTTTTCTTTATACACACCACACACTGGTGCTTTAAGATATGTGGATTCAATAAAAGAGATACCAGCCGCTTGTATTACTATAGAAGATGCAGATTTAATGAATCGATTATATAGAAACGGTCAAAAAATAATTTTACATATGAAATTATTTTATAGACATTCAATTAAAAAGTCTAGGAATACTATTATTGATTTGAAAGGAACTGAAGACCCTGAAAAAATTGTTATTGTATCGGGTCATATCGACAGCTGGGACGTTGGGCAAGGGGCTATAGATAATGCTGGTGGTATGATGATTAGTTGGGCTGTACCCATAGTACTCCATATATTAAATCTAAAACCAAGACGAACAATACGAGCAATATTATGGACAGCAGAAGAGGAGGGTTTGATTGGTGGTCGTGAGTACATTAAGAAACATGAAAATGATTTGGACCTCATTGATTATGTTTTGGAATCCGATGCTGGTACATTTGAACCCGTAGGATTAACAGCCGCCGGCTCCAATTCAGCAAATTGTATAATAAAAACAATTTTACAATTACTTTCTCCAATAAACAAATTAGTAATAGACAACAATACAGGTTCAGAATTATCTCTTTTTATTAAAAAGGGAATTCCTGGAGCATCTTTATTAACAAAAGACGATCGCTACTTTTGGTACCATCATTCCGAGGCTGATACTATAAATGCTCAAAATCAAACATCGGTGGAAGCATTGTGCCGTTTTTTGGTCAACTTTAGCTTTCATCATTGCAGACTTTCCGGAGGATATTCCTCGTGATTGATATTTGTAATTGGAAGTAAATATTTTAATACAACGTGCTTTAATCTGTTATTATTTTCTAAAAATAATGTTTAATTCAACTATAACATTAGCATTCTTTATATTCTTTAGCGTATATTATTTATCATTTTCATATCATAGCACTGGCTATAACTAGAATATTTTAGTGTTTTATTTGGTAACAAAGTGAAAAGTAGCAATTCGTTACAGAACAACGAAATATTATTCGTTTATTTATCGTTAAAATCGTGTGCTAAAGTCGTTATTTTATTTTAACAATTAACTACATATTTAATCTTTAATGATGTAGGAACACAATGTTCACGTACTTTCCACTTCTTATTTTGCTTCATATAATAAAGCAAAAATACAATATTTTTACAATTATTAAATCATCTATCTTTCTTTCATCTTCAATGAGAGAAGCTAAAAATATAAATAAAAAGACTGCACAAAGCTAGTTCACAAAATCCACAAGAGTTATTTTGTTCCAAGTCAGTAAGAACGATGATTTATGTTCGCTATTTCAAATATCAGAGAGCAATAAATCAGTCCAGAATTTATTGGTTATCCAATACTGCCATGCAAAGTAAAGTTTATTGCGAATTTCAATTTAGCTATTGTAAACAAATAAATGAATAGTATACGCTGGATAGCTTTATAGCTACTATGATATCATAGTAGATCGAGGAAACCTATCACTTCGTCAAACACTCCCTATCGAATTTTTGAGTCATAGTGTATTTATTGAATGGCACAACTCAATGTTACTATCCTGCCTAAGCGAGAAATTAAAATTTATTTCTCCTGAATGAGAATCGAACCTACGGCGCTATAATTTTTTTTATCTGTTGTTCTTAATTTATTAAGTTATATTTCGTTTGTCATTCATAAAAAATGTACTCGTTTAAAGCTAAAATATTTTATATCAAAATGAATCTTAATTACCAGTTTGTAAAATTATTGTAATTATTAAACCTTCAAATTGCCTTTTGTTAAATTTTACGCTTGGTAGAAATTTGAATGGTAATTGGTAATCGGTATAATTGTGAGACGAATTAATTAATTAGCAATCAATTTAACAAGTTTTCTTTTATATTTTTTTCTAAATTGATATCGCCTCGCTCTGGTCAAGTGACAACAATCAGGAACTGTGCATGGCATATTTTATGATATAATCTGATCACAGATACAATAGGTTACATAGAAGCTATTAATGAACTATCCAACAGTACAATAATTATTCAGTGAAAATTTTCAAAACAAAATTTATTAAGGTAAAAAGAAAAAATAAAATCAATACATTAAATTAATACATCGTTTATCATAAAAAGGTCCACTGACATCTTAACGTTTAAGGGCTGTGAGGAAGGACAGTAAAGGTCCCATAACAAAGTTTCGACCCCAGATCTATTTCAATTTTCGTACAGATTGAAACCCATTTCGTATGTCCCTTATAGTAGAGGGTGATTTGAATGATGTACCGACCATTAGTCCCTTTTAATTCGTCTACTCAAAGTAAACCCTCTCTACTATTTCGGTTTAAATATTTCCTTTATAATGGAAAAAAATGAGAATCACAACGACGGTCTCTGCTAATTGTAAATCACTTTTTTATAATTGAATATAAGAGGACCGTCGTGGCGCAGAGGCACACCGTCTGCCTGTAACGCGACGGTTTCTGGGTTCGATCCCCAGTCGGAGAAGATGGATTTTTCTATTTCCATTTTCTTCGCTCTAGGCAAACTAGGCAAAGCGCAGCGTTGAGTTCCGCCACTCAACACACAATGCCTCGAAAATGGCGGAAAGCGGGGACGGATAAAAGCAGGGACTAAGCAACGGAGTATCTTAACACTAGGTTCGTATGTTTCCTGCAGTTCCCTCTGCCTACCCTGCCCATGTGCGGGATACAGCGTGAAGTTAAAAAAAAAAGAATATATCACCATATAACATAATTTTACTTTGTGCAAAGATGAAAAAATTCTTATATCTTATCTATTTAGATTTTTATAAATGCCTCAAAACTCTTCAAATCACAACAAATGATTTGAGTGATACCAGCTTATAACACACACGTTTTTCATTATAGTGAATTAAATTGTGTTATATACAAAATTGAATCTAAATAAACAAATTGAGGGGAAGTTAATCACAATGAAGTATACTTCATTGTGTTACCAAGTTATGTGACTAGCTAGACTAGAATAGCATCATGAATCAGAATACTACTTAATATTTCAGCAAGACATACGCGACAGAGTTTCAAAGTTCGAAAGTTTGTGGGAATATTCAATTTTATATTAAACACATATAGTACAATTTCATATACTAATTAATATATAATTAAATTACATTTAATATTATGATTCCTTATGTTTTTTTTTGTCAAAAAGACTTAGTAAGATTCTGTTGAAAAAATATATTAAACTGAATAGTCACCCTTTTAAGATGAAATAATATTACTTAGACATATACTCATAATTGATGTAATTACTTTTTTACATCGACTCTTCTAATGCATTTAATCATAGAGAATGTGCCGAACTCATCGAACTCTGCCTTTTGCAAGTCTAGTAGTAGCTACACGCGCTTTTTTAACTATATTAAAAATAATTATAGCAAAAAAAAAATATCATTTAGAATGTATTTAAATGAATGTAAATTATAATTGGACCTTTATTATTTATTTTATTTAATATAATTATATATAATTATATAATTATATCAAATAAAAGAAAATAAGTGGCAACTGCGACACCTCTCTGCAAGATGGTTTTAACATAATTATTCAATAGAAAAAGACAATTTAAAAAATTAGTCTACTTAAACCATGAGTTGACAAAAAAGTGTATATTTAATTTTTACATTCCTGTAAAATAGTATTAAGGCCGCTGTGCCTGACGTAACGTGAGAGCATTGGTTCGCATGTCTTTAGCGAGGGGCGCGGCATCGGGGCGAAAGTGGGGGCACTGAAACCACTGGACAGTGAAACCACTGTTTCCTTGTCCACAGCGACATTCTTGATTCTTTCTCTAAGTTTATATGAGTCTTGCGTTTTAAAATGTACATACAACAAAGTCTACCGTCTTTTATTACCAGAACTAGGGCAGGCAGATTTTCCTACCAGCTAGGCATAGTAATTGTGCACAGTAATGTGTAATAATTATACTGAATAATTGTCTTCTAATCTGGACTTACGCTCGTTTGAATTAAGACAAAAAGCACAACTCTATAAATGTGGCACTTTTCGTTTCGCTCGTAGTCCGCTGACGTAAAGATTTACGTCTTTTATTCGTTCACAATAAATCTTGGCTGAAAAATAAACTGGCATAGTTACCTCTACACAAAAGAAAATCTGGTTTGAAATGTGACATTGCTTGCTTGTACGACATTTTGTATTAAGCACAGTTTTAGTATAGATTTGTTCTTCTGTATGAAACATTTTATGGTTTACAAAACAATTTTAAACATATGTGATTTACTGAAAAGAGGTAAGTTATTATTTTCTTTTCATCGTAAGAAATACAAGACCAATAACAAATTTATTCGTATCAAACTTTTAATACTAAATAAATTATATTTTCGAGTCAGATAATTCTGATAAAGTACAAGATATTTTGTAAGTATTTAAGTTGTTCAGTCAACTATGAAAAGTAAACGATTTTGACCCTCACCATGATCTCCCTGCCTGATAAAATACGAAGAGGATTATCCCTATAGAAATGAATAAATTAAATTAGAAACTGAAACCAAATAAAGACCTCTTTAAGACGATGTTGATCCCTCAGTAAATATTGTGTATTTACTTAAAAGTGCCCTTATAAAGTGTTTAAATATATAAAAAAAATATAAAGCTTTCGATGTGTAAATAATTAATGAGGGACAATTTTTAACAAAGTCTAAATTAACTTCCACAAGATTTTTAATTTATTTATTTTTTATTATTCTAGCTGCAGCCTATAGAGAAGAGAGACGGAGTCTAGTTTTCTTGTTCTCAACGCAATGGTTAGTAGAGGTTTTAAAGTAACTCAGCGCCACGCTTTGTCTTCTTACCAGGAGTAGAACATTACAAGCTAACGCCTTTTGTGCGTCATCGTGCTATGATACTGAAATCGATCAAATTCTTTCATTATGTCTAAACTAACCGCTAAGGCTTTCATTCTTGATCACACAGCCGACCGGGGCGTCGACAGTGACCTGGTAGTCTGCGTGTTTGGTAGTGAGCAAAAAACTATATGCCATTGCAAAGATCAACCAGACAGATCAACCCGCATGGTAAGTTCATTGTGAATCATGCCATTTGACGTGGTGGACATTGCAATCGCCTAATCAACCGCAATCTCGGCGTATGGGAGATATTGCAGCACGTAATCTGTCGCAATTTCAATAATCTCCGTGAGTCGGTCAGTTGAGGTAGTGCCACTGTGTAGGCTGTAAAGGCACGCGTAGATGCGAGGATGGTCGCATACACGTAGTCAGGTCATCGACAAGTCCGTGCCTTTAATATTACCCAGGCGCCAGACACAGATATCATCCGTAATAAATACGCATATACCGTGGTGAGGCACGAATTTATGTTCTATTTTAAAGCCAGGATGCTGCCATTTTTTATAGTATTATAACGTTATAGTAACATGATGTCGGAGACGATGTCTGAGACTCAATTAAGAAAAAGAATGCCGGCCTTTTGGACTAAAAATTTTGTCCTTCATGTTGCTGGTGTTCATGTTTGAGGCAATCAATTGTTGACACGGTGCAATGGCATTTTATTGAAAAAAAAACAATCTGACTCAAATGGATAGTATCTAGAAAGATAAGAGAAATTATTTTAACAAAACCATCTCAAAACCTCGATAATCTTATAATAAGGCTAATACATCAAAGCTAATATAAGGCAAAGTATCATTAAAGGTTAAATGTAGAAACACAGAACTAATTAATATTTTCCGAAAAATTATACAAGCGAAATGCTTACTATATATATTAATTGTACTAATATATATAGACAACGAAAGTAAAGTATACACAAATATAACTCCATATTTTAGTTATTTAAATCCAATTCTGGTAATTGGATTTAATTTATCCAACTTTATACGATTCAAGTAGTGGAAATATTTTTAAGTATATACAAATTCCGGATAAAACATCCTGCATTTTTATATTCATTGTTGCAAAAAGCTACGGATGTAGAAACTACTTTATGCACTGAATACATTGAAACTAAGAAAAGCTTTTAAAAATGCCGGTCAAACGCATTTCTCTGTTCAAATGTTCTGAGAAGTCGATCGTTTAAAATCATACATTTTATAGATGAAAGATTATATTTAAAAAAGATTCTATTTTTTTTAAATACCAATATCGTTTGTATATTATACTCATAGATATACCCTTGAAGCCATAATGAAGAACACTCTTTCGTTACGAACTTATTATTTAATATAGAGCAAAAGGTCTCCAGATAGAGACTGCTGCTAGTTCGTTTTTCATATTTTATTATATACCAGGAAGTATGATTTGTTGAATACTTGATTTTATGTTATGCAAGATAACACGTATCTGTTAAAATTTAGTATTCTGACAAAAACTATAATTCACTAAATATTTTAACTGGATTTGCTTAAGTTATAGACACGGAAACGATAGCATCAAGGTACTCTGTCTCTCCTCTGTCTCTTCACGAGTACAAATCCAAACCTTAAATTAAAATGTAGATTTATATTTTAAATGAACAAAAAATGTTTGGATTAAGACGTATCTGAATGTTTATTTTTACTCCCACGCTCAGTAGAAAACTATTCAAAGGCAATATCTTGGATATGTAAAATAAGTGACTCAACGGCAAGTTTTATTCATATTACTCTTCTGAGGACCGTCGTGGCGCAGAGGCCGCAACGTCTTAACGCGGCTCCCCCCCGCCCCCCCCCCCCCCGACGGTTTCTGGGTTCGATCCCAGGCGGGGAAGTGGATTTTTCTATTTCCATTTTCTCGCTTCTGGCAAACTAAGGCAAAGCGCGGAGATTGAGTTCACCACTCAACACGCCCCAATGGAAAACGGCGGAAAAAGTGGGACGGAGTAAGCAGGACTATGTAACGGGTGTCTACACTAGGTTTATGGTTCCTGCAGGTTCCCTCTGCCTACCCTGCCATGAGCGGGATAAGCCGTGAAGCTAAAAAAAAAAAAAAAAAAAAAAAAAAAACTTCTTCTACCTATATGACCGTGCAGGAAAACTCGAAGCTAATTTATTTCAGAATATACTAGAACACATCTCAATATTCTTCGGCTTAAAGAGCTGAAAGCCGTCACTTTGAAATTCGTAATTGCGATACCGAATTGCATTTCTTTGATTTTTTGAATTTATTCCCTTTGAATTATATTTTTTAGTTAATATTATTTTAATTATTTATTAAATCACATTTTATTGATTATTTTTATTTAATTAATATTTATTTTTGTGACGCAGATGCGTAAGCGTCTAGTTGTAAACGGGACGGTTATAGGGTTCGATTCCCACTCGGGGAAGATGGATGTTTCTATTTCCATTTTCTTCGCTCTGGAAACTAGTCAAAGCGCGGCGTTAAATTCCGTCACTCAATATGCAATGCCTCGTGAAAGGCGGAAAGCAGGGATGGATAAAGCAGAGACTAAGCAACGGAGAGTCTTAACTCTAGGTTCATATGGTTCCTGCAGTTCCCTCTGCCTACCCTGCAATATGCGGGATAAAGCGTGAAGCTAAAAACAAAATCTTTTGAATCACTCAGTCTATTGTTAAAATATATATATATATATATATATATATATATATATATATATATATATATATATATATATATATATATATATATATATATATATATATATATATATATATATATATATATATATATATATATATATATATATATATATATATATATATATATATATATATATATATATATATATATATATATATATATATATATATATATATATATATATATATATATATATATATATATATATATATATATATATATATATATATATATATATATATATATATATATATATATATATATATATATATATATATATATATATATATATATATATATATATATATATATATATATATATATATATATATATATATATATATATATATATATATATATATATATATATATATATATATATATATATATATATATATTTTAACAATAGACTGAGTGATTCAAAAGATTTTGTTTTTAGCTTCACGCTTTATCCCGCATATTGCAGGGTAGGCAGAGGGAACTGCAGGAACCATATGAACCTAGAGTTAAGACTCTCCGTTGCTTAGTCTCTGCTTTATCCATCCCTGCTTTCCGCCTTTCACGAGGCATTGCATATTGAGTGACGGAATTTAACGCCGCGCTTTGACTAGTTTCCAGAGCGAAGAAAATGGAAATAGAAACATCCATCTTCCCCGAGTGGGAATCGAACCCTATAACCGTCGCGTTTACAGGTAGACGCTTACGCCTCTGCGTCACAAAAATAAATATTAATTAAATAAAAAATAATCAATAAAAATATTTATTTAATAAATAATTAAAATAATATTAACTAAAAAATATTAAATTCAAAGGATATTAATTCAAGAAAATCAAAGAAATGCAATTCGGTATCGCATGTAAGAAATTTCAAAGTGAACGCGATTCAGCTTCTTTAAGCAGAAGAATATGTGAGATGTTTTCTAGTATATTATGAAATAAATTAGCTTCGAGTTTTTCCTGCACGGTCATATAGGTAGAAGGAAGTTTTTTTTTTTTTTTTTTTTTTTTTTTTAGCTTCACGCTTTATCCCGCTCATGGCAGGGTAGGCAGAGGGAACTGCAGGAACCATATGAACCTAGTGTTAAGACACTCCGTTACATAGTCCCTGCTTACTCCGTCCCCACTTTCCGCCGTTTTCGAGGCATTGCGTGTTGAGTGGCGGAACTCAACGCCGCGCTTTGCCTTAGTTGCCAGAGCGAAGAAAATGGAAATAGAAAAATCCATCTTCCCCGACTGGGGATCGAACCCAGAAACCGTCGCGTTAGCCGCGTTAAGACGTTGCGCCTCTGCGCCACGACGGTCCTCAGAAGGAAGTTAATATGAAGAAAACTTGCGTTGAGCACTTATTTTACAATATCCAAGATATTGCCTGTTGAATAGTTTCTACTAGAGCGTGGGAGTAAAAATAAACATTCAGAATTACGTCTTAAATCAAACATTTTTTGTTCATTTAAAAATATAAATCTACATTTTAATTAAGGTTTGGATTTGTACTCGGGAAGAGACAGAGGAGAGACAGAGTACCTTGATGCTATGCGTTCCGTGTCTTAGAACTTAAGCAAATAAATTTAAAATATATTAGTGAATTATAGTTTTTGTCAGACATACTAAATTTTTAACAGATACGTTTTATTATTGCATAACATAAAAATCAAAGTATTCAAACAAATAATACTTCCGGGTATATAATAAAAAATATGAAAAACGAACTAGCAGCAGTCTATATCTGGAAGACCTTTTGCTCTATATTAAATAATAGAGTTCGTAACGAAAGAGTGTTCATTCAATTATGGCTTCAAGGGTATATCTATGAAGTATAATATACAAACGATATTTGTATTTAAAAAAAAATAGAATCTTTTTAAAATATAATCTTTCATCTATAAAAATGTATGAGTTAAACGATAGAATTCTCAAGAACATTTGAACAAGAAATGAGTTTGACCGCATTTTTAAAAGCTTTTCTTAGTTTCAATGTATTCAGTGCATAAAGTAGTTTCTACATCCGTAGCTTTTTGCAACAATGAATATAAAAATGCAGGATGTTTTATCCGGAATTTGTATATACTTAAAAATATTTCCACTACTTGAATCGTATAAAGTTGGATAAATTAAATCCAATTACCAGAATTGGATTTAAATAACTAAAATATGGAGTTATATTTGTGTATACTTTACTTTCGTTGTCTATATATATTAGTACAATTAATATATATAGTAAGCATTTCGCTTGTATAATTTTTCGGAAAATATTAATTAGTTCTGTGTTTCTACATTTAACCTTTAATGATACTTTGCCTTATATTAGCTTTGATGTATTAGCCTTATTATAAGATTATCGAGGTTTTGAGATGGTTTTGTTAAAATAATTTCTCTTATCTTTCTAGATACTATCCATTTGAGTCAGATTGTTTTTTTTCAATAAAATGCCATTGCACCGTGTCAACAATTGATTGCCTCAAACATGAACACCAGCAACATGAAGGACAAAATTTTTAGTCCAAAAGGCCGGCATTCTTTTTCTTAATTGAGTCTCAGACATCGTCTCCGACATCATGTTACTATAACGTTATAATACTATAAAAAATGGCAGCATCCTGGCTTTAAAATAGAACATAAATTCGTGCCTCACCACGGTATATGCGTATTTATTACGGATGATATCTGTGTCTGGCGCCTGGGTAATATTAAAGGCACGGACTTGTCGATGACCTGACTGCGTGTATGCGACCATCCTCGCATCTACGCGTGCCTTTACAGCCTACACAGTGGCACTACCTCAACTGACCGACTCACGGAGATTATTGAAATTGCGACAGATTACGTGCTGCAATATCTCCCATCCGCCGAGATTGCGGTTGATTAGGCGATTGCAATGTCCACCACGTCAAATGGCATGATTCACAATGAACTTACCATGCGGGTTGATCTGTCTGGTTGATCTTTGCAATGGCATATAGTTTTTTGCTCACTACCAAACACGCAGACTACCAGGTCACTGTCGACGCCCCGGTCGGCTGTGTGATCAAGAATGAAAGCCTTAGCGGTTAGTTTAGACATAATGAAAGAATTTGATCGATTTCAGTATCATAGCACGATGACGCACAAAAGGCGTTAGCTTGTAATGTTCTACTCCTTTTATATTTAATATTTATAATTAATATTTATTTTTGTGACGCAGAGGCGTAAGCGTCTACCTGTAAACTCGACGGTTATAGGGTTCGATTCCCACTCGGGGAAGATGGATGTTTCTATTTCCATTTTCTTCGCTCTGGAAACTAGTCAAAGCGCGGCGTTAAATTCCGTCACTCAATATGCAATGCCTCGTGAAAGGCGGAAAGCAGGGATGGATAAAGCAGAGACTAAGCAACGGACAGTCTTAACTCTAGGTTCATATGGTTCCTGCAGTTCCCTCTGCCTACCCTGCAATATGCGGGATAAAGCGTGAAGCTAAAAACAAAATCTTTTGAATCACTCAGTCTATTGTTAAAATATATATATATATATATATATATATATATATATATATATATATATATATATATATATATATATATATATATATATATATATATATATATATATATATATATATATATATATATATATATATATATATATATATATATATATATATATATATATATATATATATATATATATATATATATATATATATATATATATATATATATATATATATATATATATATATATATATATATATATATATATATATATATATATATATATATATTTATAATATTTTTGTAATAATATGTTGAACATACTAACTGTAGGCAGGTTTTTCTAGTTTATTTATGTATATATTTTTTTTCAATTTAATTTTCATTACTATAATAACGAAATACGTTGACGAATATTATAAGTACATTTAAAACAACTTAAATAGAGATATAGAGATTTTTAAAATGATTTTAAACTAACTATATTATATAGAGATTTTTAAAATGATTTTAAACTAACTACCAATAGATGGCATTTTATTAAAACGACTGAATTATTTGTTTACCGCTAGATGTCAGTATAACTACGCCTAAATAATAACGCTCAATTAATTCACATGTGAAGTCTAGGATCATGATCAGGTAAAAATTAGATTCTATAGAAAGAAACCTGTAATAAATAGCTGTCTGTTAAACATTTGCATTACATATTTTTACATGCTGCGTTTTTATCAGAATAATTTTGGGATCGAAATCGAGTTCAAAATCGGAAAGGACATAGGCTACTTTTTAGTAACCTAAAATATACTTATGTTTTTTTAAATACGAGTACAACAGATTTTTAGTAGCCTATTCATTTTCGATAGTTCCATCTATCTTTACATTAACGTTCATCTAAATCTGTTCAGCGGTTTACATGTGAAACGTAGCAGCAGAAAGACTAAGAGCTTCTTTCATATTTATAATAAAAGAATAATAGGAATAAATAATATTAAATATTAGCGTTATTCTCTGAATTAGCGCCACAATATTAAAGTATCATGCTAGACGCACGCACACGACAGTTTTATATTCTATTTTGTTTCCTAATGTTGTATCAAGGTCATGGCTACAAAATATTCACACTCACACAAGCCGTCTCATTCACACGTGTCGCGACGTACGCCGCCCGTGTCTTCGTGTCGTACATTTTATAATAATAATCTGATAACAAACGTTTAAGTGATCATTATTCAAAACAAACTAGTGTGTTTATAAGTAATGCCATGGATAAAACTGTTTAATTTTTAGTTGAAAGTAATTTATCTAAAAATATGATTTTATTTAGAAGATCTGTTTCGGGATTAATAGCCGTAAATAAACAAATTACAAGGTGAGTCCTCCTACTTTTAAACTACGAAATAGATGTATATTTTTTATATGATTTCTTCAAAAACATCGTTTACATTGCTATTTAAAATTGTTGATTTTTTTGCGACTCTATTGTACTTAAATATATGAGACAATGTTATAAGTAATGGATAATTATTAACCATTATTGTAATAAAATAAATATTTGATATAAAGGACTAAAAGTAATTTGTAATAATGACCTAGCCACACCAAAAAATCCGTCAAATGCGAGTTGAAGAATCTAGTAATCTGTATCAATTTCGTGTTTATAAGTCAAAGGGAAGTCACATTAATACCTATAAAACATTCAAGCTATGGAGCGTATGCACCTATTTTTATGAACCATAGTTCGCATACCATAGTACCTATAAATCTAAAAATTACCTGTTTACGCAAAAAAAACAAAGGCTACTTCATAAGCGAAAAGAAAAAAAAATAGTTAATATTTATAAAATACCGACTCTATTATTTATTTATTTAAACGTTTTAAAAGCGTAAACGTAAAAAAAAATATTTTTTTAGCTACACGCTTTATCCCGCATATTGCAGGGTAGACAGAGGGAACTGCAGGAACCATATGAACCTAGTGTTAAGACACTCCGTTGCTTAGTCCCTGCTTTGTCCGTTCGCGGAAAGAGATCCGCCGTTTTCGAAGCATTGCGTGTTGAGTGGCGGAACTCAACGCCGCGCTTTGCCTTATTTTCAGAGCGAAGAAAGTAGAAATAGAAAAATTCATCTTCCCATAGTGGGAATCGAACCCACAAACCATCCTGTTTACAGGCAGACGCTACACCTTTGCAACGGTCCTCTATTTTGGTTTTTAAAGCAATTGTAATTGCAAATAGCAGATATGACAACAGATTGCCTGTTGGAAATATATATACATACATGAATAAGTAATTGAAAATTGAGGACCGTCGTGGCGCAGAGGCGCAACGTCTGCCTGTAACGCGGCTAACGCGACGGTTTCTGGGTTCGATCCCCAGTCGAGGAAGATGGATTTTTCTATTCCATTTTTGTATTCCATTTTTTTCGCTCTGGCAACTAAAGCAAAGCGCGGCGTTGAGTTCCGCCACTCAACACGCAATGCCTCGAAAACGGCGGAAAGTGGGGACGCAGTAAGCAGAGACTAAGTAACGGAGTGTCTTAACACTAGGTTTCCACGGTCCCTGCAGTTCCCTCTGCCTACCCTGCCATGTGCGGGATAAAGCGTGAAGCTAAAAAAAAAAAAAAAAAAAAAAGTAATTTCTCGCTTTATCCTTAGTGGCGTAGTCAGAGAGAACGGTGCAGCAAATGCTTTATTTCTATTACTGCTATCTTTTGCTTCGTATCTATTTATCATTACTAACATAACTTTGTAATTTTTTTCAATAAAAAAAACTGTGTATTATGGAACAAAAAACATATTTTCGCTAGGATGGTTCCATAGGTGTCAGTTATCTAATCCTCGACATAAGCTTCGCGTTAAAACATTATCTTGTGAAGAAATTGATTTACCGCAACAATATCTTACTTCGGAAGCCGTACAATATTAGGACACTTATGTGTTAATATCAGTTGTACTTGTTAAATATGTTGTATATTCATGAAAATGTTTAATATACTATGAACTTATAATATTTATAAATAACAAACGACAAAAATTAGTCCTGATAGATAAAATAAAATAAAGAAATATCAGAATAAATGTAAGTTGTGTTCTCATGATAAAAAATTTTTAGAATATAACTCTACTATAATAAGAATAAATATGGTATAATGATGTGATTATTGTACTAATATAGACGTGTATTAATTCTACAAAAAAGCTTATGATATTTTGATTTATATATATATATATATATATATATATATATATATATATATATATATATATATATATATATATATATATATATATATATATATATATATATATATATATATATATATATATATATATATATATATATATATATATATATATATATATATATATATATATATATTCTTTTTGGCTGTTAGTCCTTATCAATATGCCTTATATTTATAGGCTAGCTAGCATATTTATTTTATTAATTACTCAGGTAAATGTTTTGAAATAAAACTGCTGATTTGATTACATTTATGTATCTACGATGTGCATAAGCATAATAGTAAGTATGAGATAATTTCCACACAAATATAAACGATAAGATAATATTACACACTTTAGATAATATAAATGCAATTACATACCATATTCTACTTGTTTGAACAAGTATATCAATAGGTTCATTATCTTTTTGCGTCATGCTATTTAAACATCAAGGGCACTTGTCATGGAACTTATATTTCTATCATATAGAAGTGTATATTATTTTTTATTAATATCGTATATAATAATAATCTTAATTAATATACTAAAAACACATAATTCAACTTTTTTATCATAATTAATGTGTCTTATCATTTTATTTTAAATTGATATAGACAACCGAAGTTGATTACATAAGTATTTAATTATATTATGACGTCACACAGAATTTAAAATAATTATTTTAATATGCTCATGACCAGAACAAAAGACAATAAATACAATATTTTTAAAACATGATGTATATATATATTTAATGACACATGTATAGCATGGTAAATTATCAAAATATGGGATAAAAATTAGGTTTTCATATACTATAAAATCCAACAGCTATAGCGCTAGAGCTTAGAACATTGCCAGTACACAAGTTGTTCTTACTATGTCATTACGTTGTTGCAAAAGTGTTGTTAGGGTACCACATATAAAACTACTACAATAATTATACAATTATTATCGAATTGTATACCTATATGTAAAAAAAACATATATTTATTTATAAACAATAAATTAATATGAAAATATCATAATAATTATACATACATAACAAAAAATTTGCCATGTAAATTAAGTCAATTCTAACGATTTAACTAGAAATATTGTATAACTATTTTGATGGATGGATCTAGAAATATTGTATAGCTATTAGTGCAGTATTTTTTATTTGACCCTTTACTAGTACTAAATTTTCATTTGATTTATAGGTCAATTGCAGCAAACACTGCAATAGAAAATACAAATGAAGAGGTTTTGAAACCATGGCGAGAAATACCTGGTCCCTCGAGTTTACCTCTTATCGGGCAACTACATCACTTTCTACCTGGAGGTAAAATTATAAAAAAATCATTTACCTAACTTATCATTGATGATTATATTAAATGTTAAGTAAATCACAATAAATATTAATGTTGACAGTTTAGGTTAAGCGATAATATTAAGTAAATATTAATATTTATGCGTATTTCTCTAAAGTGGTAATTAAACTTGTAACCTGTCGTGTAATTAGTGAACAACATATATAAATATACTCATATAGATAAACTACATTCGTTTATTCTAATATATACATAGTTTATTTATAAAGATTTTAATTTATTTAAGAAGATTCTTGGTTTTCCCAATTAAGTTATGCCATCTCACTATTTTCGTGACCGTGAAACTGGCAAGTACTTGAAACGATTGGTTTTTAAACGCAAAAAAATTATACAACAACATTAAGGTTGCAAGACATCCAGATTCTCTCAAATTGTAGATGTTTATGGGTGTCCACTTAATATTTCAGATAGCCCTTCTGCTTATTTGCTATCTTATAATGTAAAAAAAAGGTAATATTATTTGGTACATAATATTTAGAGTCATTTTATTAACTCATTAAATTATTCATAGGCTCTTTGGCCGACGCTGCGACGAAACCCAACCTTAACGTAGCCGATGTATTGTACGAACAATATGGGCCAATTGTGAAATTGGATGGTCTTTTCGGTTCGCCAACGTTAATATTACTTTATGATGCAGAAGCTTGTGCGCAAGTAAAATATATTTATAACAAGGCTTATTTACTTTCTTAGAAATATAATTTAAATAGATATTATAAAATTGATCGGGTTTCTGTATACGATAACTCAATATTTCAGGTACTACGTGGTGAAAATTGGATGCCAATCCGGCCTGGCTTTCAGTCTCTTGACTATTTTCGCAAGAAAATATTAAAAAAAGACACTGACCCTCCTGATGCTCCAACTGGTTTAATTACAGAGTAATACTTTGCATCTGATTTTTTTTTATTTGCTATAAATATACAAGAGATATATAACATAAGATAATTGATATTATGTTTCAGCCACGGAGAAACATGGAGAAAATTTAGGTCTGTTGTTAATCCTATTATGTTACAGCCTAAAACGATAAAATTATACAGTGGAATTCTTATTGAAGTAGCAGACGATATGGTTAAAAGGTAATAAATCAAAGATTGATATATTTTTGTATATTCTTACAAACATAGTGTAAAATACAAAACTACTTAATTTCAATGTTTTTGTAGAATGAAATCACAACGCAACGAGAAGAATATGCTAAACAGTAGAATTGACATGGAAATGAATTTGTGGGCATTGGAATCGATTGGTGTAGTAGCTCTTGGTGGTCGTATTAATTGCCTTGATCCTAACTTACCTGAAGATTCCCCAGCAAAAAGGCTCATACAGCTTGTTCATGATATTTTTAAATCGGCGGACACCCTGGACTTCAAGCCAAGCATTTGGAGATATATATCAACTCCAGCTTTCAAAAGGGCTATGAAGTACTATTCTGAACAAATAGAGTACGTATGTAATTTAAATTAGTTAAGCAGCACCAACAAAGAAAATAACAGTGTGCACTTTATTTAAAGATATTCATTATGCGCTAAATTTATGAACATGAAAGATATTTAATGACATTAAGTCCAAATTGTAGATTTATAATCTAAATATTTATATTCGGCTAATTGTTCTCTACACAATGCAACTATTGCAGAGCTTTATTTTTATATTACATGTCGTTCACTTCGAGACCATTTTTTGTATAACGGTTAATTGAATCAAATTTATTTCCTTTTTTGGTAGAATAAGTAAATTCTTCGTGCGAAAGGCTATGGAAAACATAAAAACTAAGGAAAAACTACCTCATGAAGAGAAAAGTGTTCTGGAAAAGTTACTAGAAATAGATGAGAATGTTGCAATAATCATGGCCAGCGATATGCTGTTTGCGGGAGTAGATACAGTCAGTAGAGCAATTATTTTTCGCATTATTTTTAAAATGTTTATAATACAAATTAATAATAAAAATTTCATCGTTAGAATATAATTCAAGATAATCTTGTATATACAACATTTTTAATTTAAAGTATATTTTAATGCAAATTTAAAATTCATAAGAATATAAAATTTTAACTATATTTTGTTATTTTTTTACAGGCTGCTAACACTATGATAGCAACCTTGTTTTTGTTAGCCAAAAATCCAGAGAAGCAAAATAAGCTCCGAGAAGAAATTTTGTCAAATTCAGAAAAAAGACCTTACCTAAAGGCATGTCTTAAGGAATCAATGCGAATGATGCCAGTTGTACCTGGAAACATGAGGCTGACCAGTAAGGAGTATAATTTACTAGGTTACAAAATACCTAAAGACGTATGTATTGCAAAATTTAAATGGGGCATTTTATTTATGCATCAATATAAAATATTTATTTTAACTGACATAATTATTTCTTTTCTAGTAAATAGATTTTTTTAGTTTTGATATTAAAAAGATTTGCTTTAAAAATTTTGGTGTTTGTTTGTATTTTACTTGTTTAGTTTTATTTTTATCATATTATATTTAGATGTACGTAACATTTGCTCATCAAGCATTGTCTCTGATGGAAGACCAATATCCAAGGCCAAGAGAATTTATACCTGAGCGATGGTTAACTAATAAAGATGATCCACTTTACCATGGACATGCGCATCCATTCGCTAGCAGTCCCTTTGGATTTGGAGTAAGAAGCTGTATAGGTAAGTGTTATATAAAGGTTTTAAAAAATATATTTTTTTAATTTTAGTAATTATACTATAATGAGAAATGTTGTTACAGTAATAAAATATTTTTTAACGATTTCATATATGCAAAGAACAGTATTGCTGACATCTATTTCACCCTGACTATAGGAATTGAATCTAAATACTCACGCTTTTACAGGCAGGCGCTGTACCCTTGCGCCACAACGTTCTTTGTTGCTAAATTAATAAATTGTTCGTTAATGCAAGCGTTAGAAGCGCTCTAGATTTTTTATTCTACTTAATAAGGGAGAAATTATTTGTATCTACAAAGTAAAAATAGTACGCATATAAAAAAATGTCATGTTATTATTTTGAGTAAGCTCACGAGTCACTTCATGAGTTAATGAGTGTATAAAATTGTTGATGATACTATAAAATCGATTTGGATACAATATAACATATTCAACTAAAAACTTAATATTATTCCAGGTCGTCGAATAGCTGAACTGGAAACAGAAACATTCCTAGCAAAGGTCATTGAGAACTTCCAAATAGAATGGTTCGGGCCGCCGCTACAGGTTAAACAAACCTCTCTAAACTACACTGTAGGACCTTTTAACTTTATATTCAAAGACGCTTAATAAGAGAATATATTATTGTTGAATTTATAATAAAGTTTGTATTCATACGTAGCCTTTTTATTTTTTGTTGAAACATGAAAACCCTGATAAAGATTTTATACAAAATAATTTGCTTGAATTAATTTTGTATATGAACGATAACAAATCACGCAACATAAAACTATCCAAGTGCTCTGATCTATAAATTCCACGTTTCCTGGAATTAGTTGAAACAAAACAGTGAAATTTTAGCACGTGTTAAAATCTCGATACGTTCCATTTTTTAGGTTTTCTGTGAGTATTTTTCATAATTTAGTGCAGATTAAAAGAAAAAGCATAACTGCAAAAGCACCAAACAAAAGCACGGATAAAGATAAAGTCTGCAAAAACTGAGAGACAAAGAGAAGATTGACGAACAACCTTAAAAGTTAGTAAATCACTGAATTTTTCGTTAACCTCAAAAAGGAAATTGGAACTTTCGAAAAACGGTGAGATATTAATGGACAGATTACACGTTATACAGCGATGAGCGGAATTCTGCTAGAGGATGTATGAATGTGATGAGGCTCCTATCTCAAGTAAAAATGACACGCTGATTCTAGTTGTACTCGTAGCAGATGGCGAAATCATTATAACTAAAGTTGAGAGTACAATAAAAAGCCTGAAATGTGTTTAGGCAGCGGTGGTCTTGGCATCTTGAACTGATTATGAAAGAATTAACTGATTAAAAAAGAATTTTTGATAAATACCGTTCCGGTATAATGTGGACGGATCTTTACTGCAGGCTGTAAAGTTTCTTTATAGAGATCAATCAGCCTGTACGCGAGTAGGAGCTGACATGTCGCCTTGGTTTGACATTCAATCGCGTTTTAAACAGGGTTGCGCCATGTCAGCTTTGTTGTTAATTTATATTTAAAGATAGCTCTCTCTCTCTCTCTGCTTATAGGGCGTATTATCAACTGAGAACCATTTCATGCCCTGCCAGCTTCTTTGTAACGGAGCATATCATACATTGTGGTTTTACAGCCGGAACAGAAACAAAGATGTTTCCTTGCAATTGCCTGTTATATATAATTGAATGTTAAATCCGGTTAAAAGCAGACAAGTTAATAGACCGATTTTTTTTCCCTTTTTACCTCTTTTAACCTCTATAGTCCAAGATACACTGTCTTCCTCCATTTCCTCGGTGATAGCTAACCTAGATCTGAGTGTAACTTTTAATACTGCCTCATCGCGAGTCAGCGCTTGAACCAACTGTTGTGGCTTTCGTCTTTTAAAATCATGGTCTTTTTCACGTGCTTTTTCCACATACTGACTCTGTTTCAGCAATATTGACCTTTGAGGGCTTACCTCCCCTCGCCGTATGGCGTTTGAAGCCAGGCACATTTGATTTTCGAGCCAGAATCATCTTCGGAAGTCATGTGCTTGCGCCGCATACTCTGCTCGCTTCCCAAGTGGGAAACAAATTATAAGAAGCCTTTCCTTCATTGGTTAGATTTTGTTTAAAATTTTCTATAAATTTCCCACAAGTGGGGGGAAAAGCAGTTCAGCCAAGCGGTACATCTTTTATTTGGTTAAGTCTAATGAATCACAAGTGTCTGCTGATACCCTGGCGGGACCAGCAATAGTTGCTGATGCTCCAGCCATGCATCCTTAGCACTGCTTTACCGCTTGGGTTCAGGTATTTTTATACAGGCCCTTAGTCGCAGCCCGGCCAGTGAAGGGTATTTTTTTTAATTACAAGTTTTTGTAATATTATGATATAATTTGCAATGTCGTAGTCATAGATATAGTAAATTGGCATTACTGAATTATAAAAACCAAGAATTGAATAAATTAAAATTTCTATGTTGTTGTGGTTTATCTACGTGAGTCATAAATCAAATGTATGTTTATACACCATTATTTAAAAAAATCAATTCCATTTCATATTTGTTTTGCTTGCTTGCTATTTAATATATGTTCACCTTTTAGGTACATATATACATTTAAAGTAATCGTAGGACAGCTGTCTGACTGTGGGTTCCATTCGTACTCTGGTAACATAATACATTCGATGAAGTGCAAAGTCTAACGGGACTCTCTCTGTCTAATATGAAACGTGTATGTGTTATTTATTTATACATTTGATAATTGTTGTTTAATTTGATAACAACTAAAAAATAAAGGATAAATCATGATCCATTCGTAAATCATTTATGTTAGTATATAATAATATCAGACAAATTGACCTTATTTTTATTTATCACACTGTAAATTAATTTGTTTGCACTAAGAGTGCACCCTGTAATAATAATCTATACGAAAAATGCTATACGAATGTACTATATTTATTTTAATTTTTTGTTATTTATAGTACCTTAAATTTTACTAGTAATTAGATCCCTACTCTATTTGATATAAACCAATAACATATTTTTTTATTATATTAGAGGGAGGCAAAAGAGCAAGTGAGTCACGTGATGTTAAGTATCCACCATGGCCCATAGACATCCACGAAGCGCAAGGGTTCAGATGTGCATCGTCTGTCTTTTATAAAGGTATACGCTCGCTTCCTAAAGGTTCCAATGCCGTATCGGGAGAGAAATATCTCTGCAGGGAGTTAATTTCATAGTGCAGGGAGTTAATTTCATAGTGTGTAGTATATCTTCTAAATGAATGCTCAATTGAACATCTCTCAAAATATCGACGCCAAGAACGCTAGTAGTCGAATTGGTTTCAAAAGAAATGTTCTGCAAGACTGGGAATACATAAAAGGAATTTTTTTCGTGGTAAACGCACAAATTTCAATCTTTTTAGGATGATCCACACAGCGTGGCTCTACCACAAAGAGCCACACTGCGTAGATGATAATAATGATCATCATCACCGTTTTATAATATTTTGCTTGAAAGACATATGGATAATATATAGAGCCGTTTTCATCAACACAATAAATTCTTCGTAGGTTGTTTGGGGGACGTACGAACAATATAGAACACTTTAAGACCATTTATCATATAAGGTCAATCAAATTTATTTACTTTCTTATAGAATTAGTAAATGCTTCGTGCAGAAGGTTACAGAAATCCTGAAACTAAGAAAAGCACCTAATGAAGAGAAAAGTGTTGTAGAAAAGTTACTTGAAATAGTTAAGAATGTAGCAATAATTACCGATATGCTGTTTGCGTAAGCATAGTCAGTCAGTAGAGCGGTTATTTTTCTAATATATAATTTTATTTTTTCAAATTACAATACTAGATAATAATTAAAATTATAGCAATATTATAGTTTAGGATTAATATTTAAGCGTATATTATCATGTTTTCATTTCTTTATATTAATTATGATATTAAATTATACTATAAAATTCATACGCATGCCACAAATATTGAAACATTTTTGGGGTAAAAAATATTATACAGACTGCTAACGATATGATAGCGACTCAAGTTTTAATTAGCGAAAATCCAGAGAAATAAAATAAGCTCCGAGGAGATATTTTATCAAATTCAGAAAAAAAAAACAAGAAATTATTGCGAATGACGCCGTTTGTACCTGGAAACATGAGGCTGACCAGTAAGGAGTATAATCTACTAGGTTACAAAATACCTAAAGACGTATGTGTCCTAAAATATAAATGTGGCATTATCTTTTTTTTGCTTTACGCTTTATCGCGCACATGCCAGGGTAGGCCGAGGGAACTGGAGCCATACGAATCTAGTCTTAACACACTGCGTTGCTTAGTTCCTAGTTTCTTCGTTCCCGCTTTCCGCCTTTTTTCGAGGCATTGCATTTTAATTGGCGGAACTCAACGCCGCGCTTTGCTTAGTTGTCAGAGCGAAGAAAATTGAAATACAAAAATCCATCTTCCACGAGTGGAAATCGAATCCAGCAAGCGTCGCGTTAGAGGCAGACGTTGTGCCTCTGCGCCACGACAGTCCTCATTATGTTTATTTACCAATATTTATTTAACTTACATCAATATATATTTTTTTAGTAAATATTTTTGCTTAGTTTGGGTACTAAAAAGATTTGGATTAGAAATTTTGGTATTGTATTTTGCTTATTTTATTTTATTTTTATCACATTATGTTAAGATGTACGTAACATTTACTCACCAATTGTCTTTGGTGGAAGACCAATTCCCAAGGCCACGGGAACTTATACTTGAACGATGGTTAAATAATTAAGAAGATCTACTGTACCATGGACATTCATTCATTCGCTAGCAGATGGACCTTTGGATTCGGAGTAAGAAGCGGTATAGGTAATCGATACACCAAGCTTTTTTAATATAAAAGTTATACATAATAGAAAATGTTATTTTGGTAACAAAATAATTTATATACGCAGAGCATAATCGAACCCACTTGCTCTCGCTGTTACATGCATTATTTGCTGATTTTTTATTTAGATTTTCTATTATTAAATAAGGAAGAAATTGTTCGTTTAGACAAAAATTTGGTAATGTCATGAGTTTGTGTAATACTAATAAGAATTATAAAATCTAAGTGGCTACGATATTATATATACTTCTAAAAATTTAATATTATTACAAGTCATCGAATAGCTGAACTGGAAATAAAAACATTTCTAGCAAAGGTCATTGAGAACTTTCAAATAGAATGATTGAAACAAAACACACAAAATTTTGATCGCAGCGAGATTTCCACCGGCGCCTCATGAAAAGCGTCCAAGCGCTCTGCCCGCGAAATTCCAGGTTTCTATTAAGTATGAGTTACCATAAATTCATTAAACTGATAATAAAAATAAACATAATAAAAATTATATTGCACTAATTTATCCTTTGTTCCTAGAAACGAAAAATGTAACAAAACGAGAAAATTTATTTGGAGAGAAATTTTCTAGCCTTGGTGATTTCTGCAATATAATAGACGAGGCCCTGGCGATGGACACCCGACCACATAATTAATTTAATTAAACACATAATTTACTAAATATATATATATATATATATATATATATATATATATATATATATATATATATATATATATATATATATATATATATATATATATATATATATATATATATATATATATATATATATATATATATATATATATATATATATATATATATATATATATATATATATATATATATATATATATATATATATATATATATATATATATATATATATATATATATATATATATATATATATATATATATATATATATATATATATATATATATATATATATTATATATATATATATATATATATATATATATATATATATATATATATATATATATATATATATATATATATATATATATATATATATATATATATATATATATATATATATATATATATATATATATATATATATATATATATATATATATATATATATGGAAGGGGCAACTAGATACATTAAGTGATATGCAGCGGCTAAAAATTAATGTTCTGGGCCTTAGCGATACAAAGTAACAAGAAAAATACCCGTGATAGTAGTTTTTGGTACCGTAATCGTGACGAAATGATATGGTTTGGAAATTGGCGTTAATGAGACGAAACAACTTAGCTTTCCATGGATTCACTGTGCGGGTGCCGGGCCCATCGTGTTGTAGGAAGAGGAGCTCCGAGCAGCGCTTGGGACTTGCGACCCAAGTGTAGGTTTAAAGGGCCCCTTTAAAATGCATTAACGCTCACCTTCACTGTCCGAGCTCCTCCCACTACCTAACCAAATTTTGATTGATTCTACCAAAGCCGCCTTCGAATTGAAATGAATTTGTGATAGTTCTAGACAGGCCGAGATCTTTTAATAAACTGTAGAGAGATTTCGCTGTTATACCTCTCGCTCCTACTTCAACCGCATATAAGCTCGCTCTAAACCTATTCCTGGTCAGTTCGTTTGTAAGATCGAAATACTTATTGAGTTTAAGGTGGTGTCTTCAGGATATTTGATCCCCACGGAACTGTAAGTTCTACCAGTACTACGCGTTTTAGGCTTGGAGAGTAAAGAAAAATATCCGGTCTGGCTGAAGAAACACAAATATCCTCAGGGATTCTATACTGTTTCTCATACGTGTCCATCACAAGTGTCCAATCAGGAGCTGGATCTAATATGGAGAAGGGCTTTTGTGTAGGTTTTTTATAAGAACCTTCTTTCACAAACTCTATTGAGCGTTTGCTGGTTGTTATGTTTCTCTGAGCTCTTGCTACTGAAAGACTAACGGCTTCACGTATGATTTCTAGTACTTTGTCATGGCGCCGCGAGTATTGGCCACTATCGAAGAGTACCCTACACCCCACCAGCATATGTTTAGCTGTCCCCACTGCCTCTTTACGGATGCAGCAAGATTTATCGGTAGTTTTACCCCATCTTACTAAATTACTTATTGATGAATTATACTTGTTCTTACGAATTTTCCTTCTACTTCTTCAAATTTTCATCTAACCACTTGTAGGTAAAACTTGACATCGGTCAGTGAACTAGTGATAATACAGAAAACTAAATAGAATAAACAATATAGGATATTTTTTACTAAATCGTAGCAAGTAAAAAAGTCCCAATCCTGTGTCAAATGGCCCCTTATATGGATATGTAAGAGGCCTTCATCCGCAGGATGCGGACGATATAAGGATAGTTCACAATCCTTGGGCGATCGACATCCAGTGCAAGTTGTAAAGGGTACGATGCAGAAAAACTAAACTAAGCAGTTCCACAGATATAAAGACGAGAAAAAGTCCACAATGCTATTAATCAATAGCACATAGAGCAACAAACAGTAATTTAACGAGTAACTAAACAAGGGCTCGATGATTGCATAAATATTATTAATGTCATATTATATAATATATGTACATCTTTACTCTAGTTTAACATATAAGTTTCCTGTTATTTTGTCATAGATAAGGCTTTCATAAATTCTTCCATCATTAAATTAGCTACTTATTAGCTGTAAAAGTAGTTTAAAATTAGCCGCGTAGTCTAAATTACACAAATAGCAAGCTGAAAACGTTTAAATTGTTTTAAAGTGCTTAGTAATTAATTTAATAAATGGTTTAATTCTCTTAATAATTCATTAAAATTATATATTTTGGGAAAATTCTCCTCATAAAAATGACAACAGCATAAATAAATTGTAATAAACATAATAGATTTATGGTTTATATTGGTTGAGATTCACACCCAAGCAACATGATCTGAATTACACATTCTACTATAAATATTCAGTTAGTTTTTTTTTTATTCTTGTCTTTCTTTTTTCTTAATATTCATGTCTTATTATTTTGTGGCCATATATTTAAATTAAAAATTAGTAATAATTTTGGGAGATAGATATCCTATATTTTGCTGCTCCCCACATTCTCCTCTACCTTCAAGTGAATATCACAAGAAATTAGTGAAATTTTCTCGAGATTCATAC
Source organism: Dione vanillae (assembly GCA_037178615.1). Classification (NCBI taxonomy): domain Eukaryota; kingdom Metazoa; phylum Arthropoda; class Insecta; order Lepidoptera; family Nymphalidae; genus Dione; species Dione vanillae. The sequence continues at coordinate 255,894 of JAZFAU010000171.1, forward strand.
AGACAAATCGAAATATAAATAAACTATTCTTTTATTTTATTAAGGTAATAATGGGATATTTAACTTCGACACGACCAGATTTTATAGAAAAAGTAAAAAATACAGGTAATATTTGTATATTATATGAGAGCAATTCCGAGAATACGATGAAACGAGCGAATGAGCGTATGTATATTACTTACATAGGGGTATTCCTTTTCATAATAAGAACTGACCGCTCGTCTCAAATATCCTACTGCCAAGAGGCTGTGATATAACGAAGCAAGGTCTAAATATGACATGTTTGTACGCTGAACACGTTCTCGGGATATTGCACTTAATTCCCTAATTCGCAGATATTACAAGTTAAGAGGATTTTCAGATGGCTTACTATAACAATATGATATAATTGTACTAAAAAGGAACAACATTTATATTAAATTTCTTTGCTTAATTATAATTCAAAATAAAAATAATTAATTCATCTCTGTCGTTCTTGTTATAAGCAAATTATTTAAAAAATTAAAAAACAAACAAATGTGTACAATTATTGTTTAATTATATTAAAATAGAATAATATTTAAGATATTGTTTATTTACATATAAATTAAATCAAAAATAATAACAATGATTCATGAAAAACGCCGATTTACCGATAAGTTTCATACTGCGTGGTAATCTAAGAATTACGAACGCAACAAGTTTGATGTTTATCTCGATTTATATAGACGACGCTTAGTATATTATTTATGTCCCCGGAACGTACACGTTCTCCATGGATATTTTCTTGTTTATAAGTGGATTTTGAGAAAAATGCAAAAATGCAGCACCTAAGAAGATCTATTTTTAATTTGACATTACTTGAAAAATCATCTACAAGGTATAAAGTAATTATTCTTTATTATCAATTAAATCATATTAAGCGTTAACCTTCATTCAGAGAAGCATTATATTTTTTCTCTAACAGATTAATCTCAGTCGATAACGCTACAGAGCATAAAAATTTGGAAGCTAAATCCTGGGAAGACATTCCTGGCCCCTCGTCTCTGCCAATTATTGGACAATTGCACCATTTTCTCCCGGAAGGTAAACTTTTGACAATGTAACATTTAACTAAGTCAATTATAAAGAATTCGAAAACATTTTTTTTCTTATGTTTTTAATTTAGTCTCAAATTATTTATACTTTACTTTTCTTAAATATTTTTCTTCGAAAAAATGTGAGGTTTCGCATAATTTGATATAATTACTAATACTTCTTCGTCTTGTGTAACATAGGTGTAATCTATGAATTAACTTTGCGTTCTTAAAATTATAAATTAAATAAATCGGTCGTTGTAAATAAAAACTTATATCATTAATGCGAAATATCTCTTTTATAATACTTACTATGCCAAAATACTTCATTGTTATTAAAATAAAACCTGTATGATTTTTTATATTCTGTAATTGCACAGGATTATTATAATTATTTGCACCAACGACAAAATTTTGTTACAAATTCCATAATCAATTATTTTCCATTCCATAATCAATTACTTGCATAATTTATTGAGGGCGAAAATTTTAGAATTATATTTAATCATAGTGACGCAGTAGGTATGACGTTCTTTTCCCACTGGAAGAGTTCAATCCTGTCAAAATGAGGAATAGTGTAGAAAGTGAGGAATATTTATTTTTTTTTTTCATTATTAACATTGTGTTGTAATGATTTACAATAAATAAATGCTTTTTTCGCATCTCAATATAGCCATGTTTAACGAAACGATTCCCTCTTAAGTAAGTAGATTCACTTACACTGTTAAAGAATATTTAGAAGAAAAAATATATGGAATTAATATCTTTTGAGTTTTATGCTGGATTCTGTAATTTTTGTTTTAATTAAATATGTTAAGTAGAGATGGTAGATACGAAATGGCTGTGGAAAGACGTGTTGTAACCAGTAATAGAATGAACAGTGCCTCAGCTGCGTTGGTGAGACGGCAAAACGTCAGTGTCGCTGCACGTTTGGCCATACACAATACAGTTCTGGTTCCAACGCTGTTATAGTATAGGTAGTGAAACGTAGGTATTACAAAAGATTTTTCTTCTGAAAAAAAGATGATTGCTGTGGAGATGTGATCTCTTCGAAGGATATGCGGAGTCAGCTTAGCTGACTGAATTTGCAACGAAGAGATACACAGGATAGTAGGTACCAGCGAGGATGTCACAGTGAGAACAAAGAATTACGTGCTCAGATGATTTGGGCACGTCGAAAAAATGAGTGATGAAAGAATGGTAAAAAAATATACGACACAAAAGTGAGTAGAGAGTGGTAAGATTACAACAGAAAACACAATATTGAAATGTTACGTAAAAAGTATGAAGACTCCCCGGAGAGCATGTATGAAGAGGCTAATGACAGTGGACGAGGCGAAAGAAGTATGCAGGGACCGCAGCGCTCTGTTCTTTTTGACTACCCCGCTAGGGACATAGCGTGAAGATGTGTGTGTATGTGTGTTATATAGATTTTCAAAAAAAGGAATTGCTAAGTTTCTTATTCTCAGCAGAATATGCTTCCCAACTCGTGTCAGCGATACGCAACGTGTTTATCTATTTGAATAAAGAAAACTTTAAATTTAAAAATATTTACTTTAAATATGATATTCTTTTCTTTTTTTTTTCGATTTATTTAATGCAATAAATACATATTATAATATACACTACACTACAATTATTTTTTATTTTTTTCAGGCTCATTTTATAATTTGAAAGAATCCATATTCGAAAAGCTATCAGCGGAATATGGACCTATCAGTAAACTTGATGGGTTTTTTGGCAATGCACCGATAATCATTTTATCTGATGCAGAATCTGCAGCACATGTAAGATAGAGAAAGTAGTCTTAATAAGAAACGTGTAGTTTTTGTTATATCAAATGACGTTCACTATTTTGGTTATTACAGTTTAGCGTTAACATTAAGCGTGGTATCGAAACAATAATGAAATTTTCGACGTATTTTTTAAATTATATAACTGGCTTGAAAATGAAAAAAAAAATATTTAACCTTATATTCTTTGTAAATAAAATATTTCCACCATCGTATTACTTCATTAGAATTCATTTAAAATAATTGTGAATTATTTCAGATTCTTCGAAGTGAAAATGTACTGCCTATTCGTATTGGCCTTCGGTCATTAGACTACTTTCGGAGGAATTATAATAATAAAAATTCTGATGCCCCCCATGGTCTACTTACAGAGTAAATAGCCACTTTAATTGAATAATATAAAATTTAAGTATAGTTTTAGACTTGTTATCATATCAAAATACCATTTTCGTAGCATATGGAGTAATAATTGAATGTAATAGATAATGGTAAATTAAAATATCATAATTTTATTTCACATTTATTTTATAAGCCAAGGTGAACGATGGAAGAAATTCAGATCTACGGTAAACCCAATAATGCTTCAACCAAAGACAATAAGGTTATATAAAAAAAGTTTAAGAGATGTAGCCGACGACATGGTTAAAAGGTAATTAGAAAAGTATAAACCACTTATAGTGTTTACTCACACTCCTTTCTGCTAGTAAAAAAATAATATCAACTGGAATATTTTTACATGCACACTGTTTCGTCTACTGCCAAGGTATAATAATAGACAGCGTTATTTGCTGTCCGCTAGTAATTTTTGTTATTTATATCAAAAATAATTTTATTTCAGGATAAGAATAATTCGTAATGAAAAACATACAATAAAAAACAATTTTAATTTTGAAATGAACCTATGGGCATTGGAATCTATAGGAGTTATTGCACTTGGTGGTCGCCTCAATTGTCTTGATCTCAATCTACCTGAAGACTCTCCTGCAAAAGAATTAATAAGAACCGTTCACGACGTCATAACAATTTCTGAAAGACTAGATGCAAAACCTAGCCTTTGGAGATATATTTCGACGCCTGAGTTTAGAAAAGCAATGAAAATATATAAAAAACAAGTCGAGTATGTAAACACTAAATATAACACTTATTTTGGCAATAGATAATTTTAGTTAATTATATTTTAAATTTAAGTTAATTATATTTATTTATTTAGTTTAAGTAAATATTTCATCGAGAAATCCATAGAACAATTCCAAAAAAGAGGTCAAAGGGATGATGAAGAAAAGGGTATTTTAGAGAAACTACTTGAGATAGATGAAGAAGTAGCAGTAGTTATGGCTAGTGATATGCTCTTAGCTGGAGTAGACACGGTATGTTAAGTTAAGCAGACTTAATATACCTAAAGTTACTTGAAAATTCACTAATTCACATATTTTTTGTTTTATTTTTAGACTTCCAATACTGTAACAGCAACATTATATTTACTAGCTAACAACATTGAAAAACAAAATAAGCTCAGGCGTGAAATAAATTTACAAGAAGAAAAAAGATCATATTTTAGAGCATGCATTAAAGAGTCACTTAGGATGATGCCTGTTGCTGCAGTAAATGCCAGAAATACTACTAAGGATTATTATATTTTGGGTTACAAAATACCGAAAAACGTAAGTTATTAATTTATTTATCATTTTAAATATATTCAAAATTCAACATTTTGAACAACTTAACAAATGTTGTTTTAGTCACAAGTGATATTTTCTCATCAGTGGATGTCTAAAAGAGCAGAAAATTTCCCAAGACCCAATGAATTTATTCCAGAAAGGTGGATCACAGAAAAGTCTGACTCCTTATATCACGGCAATAGTCACCCATTCGCGTATAATCCTTTCGGATATGGAGTTAGAATGTGTATTGGTAGGTATTTGGATTTTTAGTGAGTTACTTTTTATACAAAATAAATGACACCAAATCATAATTCTCAGTGAATTCTCCATTTATGTTTTTGATATAAAAATTCTGTACATTATTTTGTTTGTTTCAACTTAATATCTACTTGCAAACAATTTTAACAACACTTTTTCACAATTATGCTTTTAAATAGGTCGAAGAATAGCCGAGTTGGAAATTGAAACATTTATAGAAAAAATGATTAAAAGTTTTCATGTAGAATGGAACGGACCACCCATAAAAGTAAAACACAGTAACCTTAACTATGCTGTTGGACCATTCAATTTTGTTATTAAGGATATTATGTAAGCAATGATTTAAAATAAAGTACAAATATTTCAATAATAATATTCAAGAATGTTTTATTTATAAACTTTTAAATATTTTTGTATAACAGTACTAAGAACACTGTGCCGTATATAAATAAAATATTATATTTTAAATCATTTTTAATTTTTTACAACAAGTTACTAGATAAAAAAGTTTCCCTAAATACTCAAACATGCTACAGTAAAGAAATATTACAATAAATATTTTATTGGCAAATTAGTTGAAAAAAATTAAAGTTTTTAATTGTTTTTGCCAAATGCCATGATGACGAAATTTAGACTTTGACATGGTAATTTCAAATAAACAATAGATCAACTAATTCACTTGATCTATTATCTATCTTTAAACTTATTAAAACGTACTTATAGCAAAATATCAGCAATAAAATTTCATTTCAGTTGAAGAAAGAATAAAGAGTTTTTAATATAATATTATGATACTCATACTTAACATTATTTACAATATGTGCATTATCTACATTGAAACGATTTAAGAGATTAGATAGATAACAATATAATATTGTACAAATAACCTCATGTTTTTGTTTATGTCCTTAGCGCATTATTTCAATGTCATATAGTTGGCTGAAATGTCTTATGATTTTACTGGAGAAGCGTAATTACTCTTCGTTTTTGAAATGAAATCACTTCGAAGACGGCTATGGTAGAATCATTTTAAATTTGGTTAGGTAGTGGAAGGAGCTCGGACCGTGAAGGTGTGTTTAAAGGGGCCTTTTAAATCTACTCTTGGGTCGCCAATCCCAAGCTCTGCTCGGAGTTTATATTTTAATTTTCTTAAATATTTTTCTTCAGAAACTATCTGGTTTCGCATAATCCGATATAATTTCTAATATTACTTCGTCTTATATAACATCCTAAACATAAATAACGTACTTAAATAAATTGAGAATTTTAGAATTATATTTAATCGTAGTGGTGCAGTAGGCATGGCGCTGTACGTTCTTTTCTCACTTGGAGACTTGTATCATGTGAAAATGAATAATGGAGAGTCTACTTAATCTAAGTCTACTTAAAGAGAGAGATACTTAATTGTTATTTCATTGAATATTTAAAAATTGTTGTTAATATTTTTAAAATTAAAATTAAGTTTAATTTGTGATTTAATTATAATAAAATATATTAACTTATTATCAATAAATATTTAGACCTGGGTATCGCTTAAAACTCAATAAACCTGAACGTTTAACGAAATTCTGCAATGTATTCAAGAATATTTGCAATGAAAAACATTTAAAAGAGAACAATTTAAATTTAGAAATGAACTTATGGGCATCGGAATCTATAGGATTTATCACTCTTGATAAAAATCTACCAGAAGACTCTCCTACTAAAGAATTGATAAGAACCGTTCACGACGTCATAACAATTGCTGAAAGATTGGATTCAAAACCAAGCCTTTGGAGATATATTTCGACTCCTGAGTTCAGAAAAGCAATGAAAATATATAAAAGACAAGTCGAGTATGTATACCATTTATACTACTTATTTTGTCAATATATAATATTTAAGTTAATTATTTTTCTTCATTTAGTTTAAGTAAATATTTCATCGAGAAATCTGTAGAACAATTCCAAAAAAGAGATCAAAAGGATGATGAAGAAAAGGGTATTTTAGAGAAACTACTTGAGATAGATGAAGAGGTAGCAGTAGTTATGGCTCGTGATATGCTCTTAGCTGGGGTAGACTCGGTATGTTAAATTAAGCAGATTTTATATATCTAAAGTTACTTGAACGTTCATTAATTCTTATATTTCTTGTTTTATTTTTAGACTTCCAACACTGTAACAGCAACATTATATTAACTAGCTAATAATATTGAAAAATAAAATAAGCTCAGACATGAAATAAATTGTCACGAGGAAAAACGATCATATCTTAGGGTATGCATTAAAGAGTCATTCAGGATGATGCCCTTTACAGCAGTAAATGTAAGAAATACCAGTAGAGATTACCTTTTGGGTTACAAAATACCACAAAACGTAAGACAATAGCTTAGTTGTTATTTAAATATGACGTAATAGCTTATTTAATATTCTGAACCACTCAACAATTTTAATTTTTAGTCACAAGTGATATTTTCTCATCAGTGGATGTCTAAAAGAGCACAACATTTCCCTAGACGAAATGAGTTTATTCCAGAAAGATGGATTACAGACAAGTCTGACCCCTTATATCACGGCAGTACTCACCAATTTGCGTATAATCATTTCGGATTTGGAGTAAGAATATGTATTGGTGGGTATTTGGTTATTTTAGAAATTTTTATACAAAATGAAATGGCATTGAATCGTAATTTGAGTGAAATTTCAAAAGTAAGATATATGTATTCTTTATATATGTTTTTATTATAATTGTTTTTTTTTTAACAAATTTTAATCACAAAAAACTAAATAACTTTTGACTCAGTTCTCGTGGGATTATTATTGTTTATAAATTATTTCGTTCAGTCGACTTAATAAAATTCAGGCAAACATACTTGCAAATCATCATAACATTACTTTTTCATATTATTGATTTTTATAGGTCGAAGAATAGCCGAGTTGGAAATCGAAACATTTATAGAAAAAATGATAAAAAGTTTCCACCAAGAATGGAATGGACACCCGTAAAAGTAAAATTCAGTAATGTTAACTACATTGTAGGACCATTTGGTTTTGTAATTAAAGATATTTTATAAGCAATATTCTCGAATAAACTGCAAATATTTAAATAATTTTATTTATTAACATTTGAAAAGTATATTTAAAGTTATAAAGTGCATATTTTTGTACCTCAGTACGAAGAACACTTCTTCTTAATGTTATAAATTATTCTATTTTCAATCATTTATTATTTCTTATAACCAAGTTGATAGAAATAAAAGTTTCCCTAAATGCAGTAAACGTGCTATATTAAATAAAATACAGATAACAATATTCCACAATAAATATTTTATTAGGCAATTGATTGAAAAAAATTAAAAATGTCAACGATTGCTATGATAAATATTAAAGGAACATCATTTAGACTGTGGCATGGTAATTTTAAATGAACGTTAATTCAACTAAACTTATTAAAACGTACTTGTTGTAATATCAATAATAAAATCGATTTCAATTGAAGAAACAACTGTAAATAGTTTTTAATATTACGTATTACGTACTTTTAATTTCCACAATAAATTCAACATGACTTAACATAACATTCGTTTATTAACAATAAGTACATTATCTATCCTGAAGCGAATTAAAAGATTAGATAGATAATAATAATATAATATCATACAGACAGATAACCTCATGTCATTGTGCAAATGCTTAGCGACTTATTTCAATGTCATACAATTGGCTAAAATGTCATAAGTTCAGACATATGTCAACTTGAGTAGCGCACTGAGCGAAAACTATTTTTAAGATACATCCTCTATATAATTTTCAAAATATTATGATTTGACTGGAGAAGCGTAAGTGCACTTTGTTTTTGGAATGAAAAGCTTTATAATCATACATACCGCACTTTTATAGTCAGATACTATGTCTGATATGATTTGTCTCCGAAATCTTCATTATCATAATATTAACCAAGAGACATTTGCTGCAAGACAATGGTTTCACCCATTGAGCGCCATTTAGATCAGTTCTGGGCCGCCCTCATCCATTGAACTCTGGTGATAGGCGATCTACGTCAGCTTGGTGGTTAATCTCGTAAGGGGCTTGCCTACGTCTCTTGATCACCGTTACCTTTCTGCCCCATCGGCCATCAGTTATGTCCCGTGCCCACAGCCGCTTGAAGTTTTTACTCAAGAGCTATGAACTGTATGTGTACTTTTGGTCACCGGCGTATCTCCTTATTTTTAATTTGATCTCACGGAGAGATTACGAGCACTACTATTTCCATTGCCATCTAGGTGACCTTCAGCCTTCTTACAACACCCTGCTGCTCATTACTCAGCTGAGCTTGATTCCTCTTTTTCAAAATTGGTCCAGGACTTCTATATACCGATGGTGGATTTCGCACTTCTAAAGAGACCGAAGCACTGCCCAGGTGTCGATTAAATCGATTCGCTTTGTCATAGTCCACAACAGCAGATTTAAGAGCTGGTTATACTCTTCAGTCTTCTATATGACTTGCTGCTATTTATGGATGTTATTTGTTTGTTCACTATAAAAAATGTTAATTTTGACTTAAATTTAAAGGAGTAAATAAATTTATATGGATGAATTTCTAAACTTAACCTGTATATGTATTGTGTACCAATGCTTCTTATAAGGTAACAAATGTATTACAAGATGTAAGAAATAATAGTACCGCTTAGAACAGTTAATAAATCACATGTACAAACGCTCAAAAGATAAAATAAAAAAGATTTCCTCGCTCAAAGCAGATGAAAAAATTACCGTAATTATTGGCAGCGATTTATTCGACAGCGTTTTTGCTACACATTGAAGAATTTGATGTTATATTTGTTTTGTTCAAATACTATTGTTTTTGAACTTTAGCATAGCAATAGCATTTTAATGCGAATAAAGTGAATGGCTGAGTAGATACTAAGAAGTGTAATGGTATGACTTTAAATTAAATAACTATTTTTAACAATAACTTAATCAAGGTAATTATTAGAATATTTTCTATGTTTTATATTTTGTACTTTTACTTAATCTTAAACAAATAAACTTTGTGCAAGTTATTTGCATTGAAATTAAGAAAGGATTGTGTCTGCTACATAAAGCTTCTTCTCTTCGTTGGATTGTGTATTTAAATCTACTGTCTTTAATAGAACCATAGCTTCTTTTTATATGTCACCGTAACATTGTAAGTGCCGTTATATTAAGTTATACATACGTACCTATTTATTACGTACGTACGAAAGTTAAAAAGGTAAGGTAAATCTCAATTTATTATAGTACTTTAAAATTTTCTACAAAGAAATGAAATTCTCTGAGATTTATTAAAAACGGTTCACTGCCTTTATAACCCGTATCATGACTCACTTTGAAGAAATAAACGACAACAACCGCCCACGTCCAAACTTTAATTATTATAAAAGCTTTACAGCGTAACTAAAATAGTATTATTTGAAAAAAAAATACACACAGAGTAAACCTTAATTTCACTACAATATTTTTTAAAATAAAAATTTTAAATAAAAAAAATTAACCATATTAATCGCGTATATTGACATTGTCAAATACGATGTTTGGAGTCACGTGTAGACTGAGGTGGTATTCGTCTGTCATTTGATATCATTATCACGTCAAACTACCACCAACGGATTCCTGCAGAATGAGTCAGCTCATTCTATTCTGTATCCTACCCTCTGGTGTGCAATTTTTGGGATTTTAAAGTTTTTATAAGTGGATCCCAAGTGGTAGAATTGTTTTATTTAAAATGTATAAAAATCACGAAAATCAAAGATCTTATTATATATTTTTTTATCATTCATCATATTTATATGTTATACATAAAATATGAAAACTGTTAATATTATGCATTTTTTGTTTTAATTGATATAAATCATTTTGTTGATTTTACCCTTATTGTTAGTCCAATTTATTATCGTAGGTGTTACAACAAAGGAACTCTTTAGAAAACCTGCTAATGGATCAATCAGCAGATCTGTGTTTGTAGAAACTTAAGAAAAAGTAAATACTTTTACTCAATTTATCTCAAAATGTTAAAAAAAATTTCAATGTAGTATGATTTTTTATAATATAGATTTGTTAAATACATACAAAAGTTATACGAAGGTAAGCCTTCGTATCATAATAAAAAAATCAAGACACCTGAAAGTAAAAAAAGAACGTGGCCTTCGTCGTAATTATGAAGGTATAAAAAATCAAGGAAAGCCTCAAAATGTTTTAGAAATTCCCTCTCTTTATTATTTACAGTATTCATCATCCGCTGTCAATTTCTGCAAATACGCTTAATAAATTGGGTAAAAGTTCAGTAGCAATCAAAACTTAAATGCCTCAACAGGTGTCACTAGCAGTGAACGACTGTGTTTATTTGATTAATGTAAACAGGGCCTTCTCTCGAATTAAATATAAGTGTTTTTATGACTTAAAATTATTAATCATTCACAAAAAGAATTAAACACGAATATCATGAAATATTTATTAAGTTTACGCTCTCTACTGCACTATGATGGTAAACCAACATAGTGCAGTGATACAGCTTCTGTCTGAAATGCGTCTCTCTACAGGAATTGAAAGTATATTAGAGTTTTGTAACGGCGTAATAAAAACCCACGGCTTAATGATCACAGTATTCGAACAGTTTGCAAGAGATGCGGGTTTAAATCTGTTTCACTTTTTCTTTAACTTTTTACATGTTTCCTAGCCTCCGTGTGGATTCACCCTTTAAAAAATTATAAATAATGTTTAATAATAATAGCATTCTCTTTCACCAAACGATTATCTTTGTCTAGACTGACACTTTGTCTTCGTTGCCTCGTTGAGGGGTGAAGCACGTGTAGGCAGTATATTAACGGTGGTAGTTGTATTTCTCATTGGTTACTGCACGTGCATTTATCAGCAGGCGGTGCAGGCCATCAGGGCTTGGGACTATTAACGCTCACCACCACTGTCCTAAGTTCCTCCTACTATCTATCCAAATGCTAAACAATATTACAAGAATCTTCGAAGTACGTTCTAGAAATATATTAGTATTAGTTATAGATAGGATATTTAGCAAACTATAGAGAGATTTCGCTATTATACCTCTCGCTCCTACTTCAACCGCATATAATTTTGCTCTAAAGTTGGTTATTTGGTTAGTAAGATGGAAATACTTGTTAAGTTTACTTAAGTTAACTTAACGACGTAACGTTTGACGTTGTGATTTTTAGGGAAATTTGTTTCCCATGGAAATGTAAATTCTACCGGTAATAAGCGTTTTAGGCTTCGATAACAAAGGAAAATATCCGGCCTAGATGACGAAACATCAATATCCTCAGCGAGTATTGACCACTATCCAATAGTACCCTACATCCCACCAGCTTATGCTTAGCTGTCCCTACTGCTTCTATACAGATGTATCAAGATTTATCGGTAGCTTGCTCCATGTTTTTAAATTACTTTTATTTGAAACGCATTCAGATAGAATATTATTAGTGCTGGAAACCAGCCACGTATTAGGGAGCGACATTTTAAAGCTAAAGGGATACAGAATTCTCTTATAGTTAACCACTCGCTTTGCATTTCTTAGGCCATGTTAAATATTAGGTGCACGCAGCACCTTACTTTTATCATTCTCGTTACGCCGAATAATAGAATCCTTTTTAATCCTAACCCTACTCTACTCAATTGTGCTCCTATCATAAGTTGTTTGTGGAATTGAAGTCTTGATTCGAGCTCTGGGACACTTCTGTCTTTTAGAAGAGAGTAACAATCCATCTTGTAAATTTCTCATAATATGTGTTTTGGCTCAATCCAAAATTATTTTTGTCAAAAACAGTCGACTGTTAGATGTAAAGGTGGCATGCGGCCTTTGTAATCTATTTTCTTGCCAAGAAATCTGAAAGGTCCCGCTATGGAAATTATAGTGATACTTTTACCGCCTTAATAATCACGTTTTCTTTTTTCGTTTTAGCTTCACGCTTTATCCCGCACATGGCAGGCAGAGGGAACTGCAGGAACCGTGGAACCTAGTGTTAAGACACTCCGTTAATTAGTTCCTGCTTTCTTTGTTCCCGCTTTCCGCATTTTTTCGAGGCATTGCGTGTTTGCGTGTTGAGTGGCGGAACTCAAAGCCGCGCTTTGCCTAGTTTCCAGAGCGAAGAAAATGGAAATTTAAAAAATCCATCTTCCTCTCAAAACGTCGCGTTATATATATATATATATATATATATATATATATATATATATATATATATATATATATATATATATATATATATATATATATATATATATATATATATATATATACTCCATTCAACGTGATATGGACAAAGTGAATTGTGCTCAACTGGCACACTCGTAACGCCATAATTAAAGAGAAGAAGAAGATGAAGAAGACTTGTGGTGTCAATTCTAGTCGTAAACGGGGTTACTTTTGTAAGTGTCGCCATTTGGGCAAGGTGGGTTTATATTGATTAAGGAACTGATAGAAATCATTACTATCGTCTAATCATTTTTTACGTATATTATGTACATAGCATGTTTTTATGAAAATGATTAAGATTGAATTTTGAGTAATTATGATTACTGAAATTATTTGAGAGATTAAATAAAAGGTTTGCAAACATTTCATAAACATCGAAATATCCACGCCGATTATAGAACAAGTACTTCAAAATTGATTCTGGAAAATATTCAATTTATATTATCATGATTACGCTTAATGCTTATGTAAAGCGATGAAAGTAAATTAGATATTGTCTATGATAATAAATTACAAATATTATAAGTTTTTTGTCTAAAAAAAATTAAATTCTTATTCAGTTGACATTTCGTTTGTGGAACTATTTTAAATAATAAATTCATTTTTAATTTTATTTCAAAAAAAATTGTTTTATATACTTTTATAAATTCACAAACACACTATTATTTGTAATATCAAAAAAATTGCGCGATGTTTCCATAAATGAAAATTATAGCTCATATCTCTGGCCACGAAAATCTTACAACTTTCCCTAATATACTATTAATGAAAGTATAGCCCACAGGAACAATATACACTTACGGCCTTATTCATAAAAAAGTCTTATAGAACGTTTTACGCATACCTTAGTTAAAACGCTCTTTAGGCTTATAGAACGTTCGATAAATGTTTGTATTCATAAACGCTCTATAAACCTTCTATAACTAAAGTGTCACTAATATGAGTTATAAGTACACCTTTCTTATGTAGAATTCATTATTAATAAACTTGTTAATAACTAAATATAGTTAATAAATATCGAACAATATGTCAATTGTTATATTATTTTATTTACGAAACTGAAATTGACACTCTTGATGACAAGCGACTCGACGACGTCATATATATATTAGTATGAGCTGTAATCAGCTGTTATATGAATCTGCTATCTTTGGACGTTAAAACACTCTTATAGTAGGGTTCTCGGCTCTATAACTTTATGATAGGTTTATAGAACTGATTAGCACTAAAATGCTGTTATGAATAACGTTTTTTGACAACTGTACTATAGCGAGCCTTTAAACGTGCTATAACTTTTTATGAATAAGGCCGTTACTGTTTAAACATTAATTTAAATTTGCAATTATAATTATTAAGATAGAAAAGAAGAGGCTGATTGCCCACAACACAGGGAATCCTACTGCAAGTGTCAGTGTGCAATCTAGTACAAGTTTTGTTTATAGTACAATAAAAAACAAAGAGAAGCTATAGTCGTAACAAGCATAACGTAGAGATTGTGCCATTTCGCAAAAAAAATTACGTTTTAAAAATATATCTGTATACGTGCTACTATAATACAACAAATAAAAGAAATCAATAGTTGCATGTATTGATCAAGCAAAACAATCAAACTCTTAAGATATAGTAAGCCATTCGATTTTGGAAAGTAGTATTATCGGGATGTATTCAAAAGCAAATGCGCATTTGGGTGCGAGTGATCAAATCCTCAATACTTTTCTGGATTTCCAGCACGAATAATCTTATACGTTCATTTTGTAAAAGTAAAATAAAACTCGAAACCTGCTAGCAATGCGACCGGCATTACGTCGGGCATGCTACTTTGAGTTTGGAATAAACTTAAGTGGAAACTGTCAACATAAGTTTGTATATAAATGAAAAAAGCTCCTTCATGATTTTTCTCGTGTCAGGTAAGTGAGTCATCAAAATTGTTATTATATTGTATAATAAAATAAAACATTCTAATTCATTCTAATTCTAAAGAAATAGAGTTAAGGCGCAGCTTGACTCAATGTTACATTTCATTTACTAAGGTAGTAAGATATTTTTTTTCAATTACAATCAAATGCTGTGAGATGGATTGACGGCCATGACGGTCTCTAGGCGAAACTATAAGTATTATACATAAGGAAATAATTATAAAATTAAAGTGAATATGCAATGTTTTTTTGTTTCTTGAAAATCCAGTTAGAAGATTGATTTGATTGAATTTTGTAGAATTTTAACATTGTCGTTAAATCAGCTACGTCAGAAAAAAGCAGAGACTATGTGTTTTATTAATAATACATAACGAAAGAGGACACAAAATATATAGAAATTAAATCAGGTTTACTTAAGTATTCCAGCACAAAGCTAACTCATCGGTGCAGAGCTAGATATGGACTATTTGCAATTCAGATCGGCTTCACGATAAAATATTAAGTGTTATTATAACAATATTTAAAATTTAGAGCGACATTTATAAAAATCTCTTCATTATCGCATTATTATCATAAGTCTCACAGTTAAATTATTATATTATTAGTTAACTTCAGTGGTTCTATAATGAAGTAACATGATATCACTTGCTGTAACTAATTAAGTATCTTATAACGTATAAAAATTAATTGCATAATAAAGAAAGCATTATTTATATACTAGACATACAATGAAAAATAGAGTCTATTACGTAAAAACTCACTACCATGATTTTTTTTTATAAACTCCACTACTGAATGTAGTTCTTAATATTACTAAATAACGATTTCAAGGACTTTTTAATTTTTGCAAAAGTCAAAGTTTATATAGGCAAGCAAAAACCTGTAGTTGAGGAATTATACCTTCCATCATCACCTTGAACACTCCAAGAGTATATACATATATATCTATATATGATAAATATTACCGAGACAGATTTCAATATATACTCTTTATTGCACCAATTTTACATTGCAAAGTTCCGTACATGGTGACACATACAGTGGTGGTGAATATGTTAGTAGCAACGAATAAAAAGAGTGCAAATTATAGATCATAAATCAATATGATGTAATCTGAGGTTGTCGACGAGAAAAAATTTGGAAGTCGCTACTAAAACTATTAAACAGGAGCAATCTCTTATAATACGGGTAAGAATGGAGCACTTAACGTTATTAAGTAGGGTCCAGTTGGATTAATTAAAGTTTCGCCTAACATTTTCACAGTATTAAACATCGTTGGCGTAAATCACATCAAACTAGTTATGCTTATTATTTCTATACACTATACTTATATTTAGCTACTTATATTTAGCTTCACACTGTAAATACGCTTCACGCTTCTAGCAAAGGGAAACCTAGTGTTTAGTCAGTCAGTTTAACATAAATACACACATACACATACATATAAACAAATGACCACATTATAGGCTTATTGATTTAAGTTAAGATACTACTGCTTTAGACGTCTTTTAAATATCCCAACCGTCTGGGATCGCCTCACTTCTAGTAGGAGTTCATTCCATAGTTTTACAGTAAACTGTTTTTAAGGAGGGAGCTGAGAAGATCAGAAATGCTATGGGAACTACAGTCAGATGCTGCCGAATTATAATGGTAAAGAGAATTAACGGTAGTACTATTATTACTAACACTACCATTTCTAAGCATACTAAACAGTAGTGATGTGCTAAAATGAATAAATAGATGTCTTCTTAATCATAATCATAATACTGCAAGTAGCAGTATTATATTAAAAATAAGAGAAAGAAAATAGATATTTAAATTAAAAATAAAGAAAACAAAAACGATTCAGTTTTATCAAATAAGAAGCGTGCAAAGAAAAGTGTTTAGTGATAAAAATTCACCATAT
The DNA here is from genome assembly GCA_037178615.1 of Dione vanillae. Classification (NCBI taxonomy): domain Eukaryota; kingdom Metazoa; phylum Arthropoda; class Insecta; order Lepidoptera; family Nymphalidae; genus Dione; species Dione vanillae. The sequence continues at coordinate 272,721 of JAZFAU010000171.1, forward strand.
ATTCTATGTTGACAACGCTGTTGGTTGTCATTAAAACATTTATTTATAAACATTGCACAATAACAAAATATTATGAGTAAAAAAAGGAATATTGACTGAAGGTACACAAAATACATACAGGAATATAAGGCAAAGTTGTTATAAATAAATAAAAATAAAAAAAAAATTAAGTGCAGACAGCAATAAGCAAAAACTATATCAAATTTGGAGTGCGAGAACAGAAAGTAACGAGTTACTTTTTTGTGATCTACGGACGACTTGTTTGGCTGTCACGGCTGCCTTGGCCGCAGCTGGAGCTGGATTTCCTTGTCCTTGAACTTCTAAATTATTGAGTGGTATCTATCTCGACCAACGATGACAATAAACCCATCATTTGTCCAGCACTCCGAAGATTCCGAAGCGTTGTCGTGCTGCCATAAAAGTGTCATGCCTAGTTTTTGTTAAAAGTTCGGAAATAGTGATACTGGTATTCTTGAGTGAGGATTTGGCGAGCCAGATTTGGTTCCTCAGGGATTGATCTCTAAATTTTAGCAAGATGGATCTTGGTTTTCCTGGTGAGACCTAAACCAAAGCGTAGGCATCTAGAGACGTCATCGGCGCAGAGTTCAGGAATTTTCAAACGCTCAGATAAAATTTGGATTACATTAGGGGCAATGTCCTCTTTTTTGTGCTCCACAACGCCATGGACTAACAGAATTTTCTTTCTAGTACGCATTTCAAAATTATCATACTGTTTCGAGAGTAACTGAACCTGTTGTTGAAGACCCTCAAGAGTAACACAAAGGAACGAAACATATTGAAATGCACAGTTATGTTTGCCGTTGGACTTGCTGTGTGGTGCGACGAATTCGACTGCTTTTGGAACTCCATAATTTGAGAATTGAACTGCATTGTTAATTCAGCGATTGTGTGCTTGATAGACTCCAGTTTAACCGAACACGACTCACAGAATCACGAACTATATAGAAAATCACCAGGTTGTGAATCTCTAAAATACTCTTATACAGATGTGTTTTATGGAAATTAGTTAAATCAGTTTTGACACGTGTAACATTGAAATATGTGACGTCCTTCACTTGACTTGTTAGCGTTTTCTATGATCGTTACCGCTGAAGCGTTTGTGATAATAGTTATAGAATTGAAACGAAGCGTTATCTTTATCTAATCCTGCTTTTATAGTATAGCTCCTCTTTTATCCAGACCGTTCTTGGCTTCATCTATATTCAGTGTATCTAAATGGTCGAGCGCCTTGAATACTTTGGTGAAGGAGGAGCTACCCAGTGTCATCTCTACATCATCCATAAAAAGGGCTCCGGGTTTCAGCCTTAGTCCCGGACTATCAGGGTGCTATCTGTGCAAGAAGCGATACGGCGCATTTAACTTCTTTGGTTGTCTTCTTTATTGCAGGGAATGGCTATCTGGAAAGTCACGAAAAATCGAAAAATCAAAGAGGCTAGAAAAGAACCGCGGGCAATCGAAGATTATCAAAAAATATCACACCATTTCTTTCATTATTTTAATTAATTTACAAATAAATAAAAAACACTTCACTCTTTCTTATATCAGGTAAAGGATACCCCTTTATCTGATGTATTATAATATAATAACATAAAACAATATAATGATGTAAGGGAACATAATAGCTAGCTACATTACACTCAATGTCACATTTTATTTACCAAGACAGGGAGATGTCTTTTTTAATACGCCTTTATTAGTTTTACTTGTAACTGAGTAACCCTTCTTGCACTGAGAGACCGTGGCTTATATAAGTTGTCAGTATATACAATTAGCGTATGAGTCTCGTTAGCTGAGTGGTCTGAGGTACAGAGTTACAGTGATTTTTTGCAGTAACTTTAGATGCTGTGGTCGTGGTTTCGAATCCCGTCCGTACCAGTGAAAACAAAATATAGTCTTTTAGTCTATTTTTATTTGATTTTTATTTTATTGTTATTTATTTCATTTACAATCAAGTGCTGTGAGACAGTACAATAGCCATGACAACCTCTAGACGAAATTATGCTCTACGATTATGCAATATTTGTATTAAATAAATCTATGTTACTTTCTTGAACTTTCAGTTAAAAGATGGATTTGAATAAATTTTAACATTGTCGTTAAAACAGCAACTTCTAGAAAAAACAGATATTCGGTTTAATTAATAATATGCAACGAAAGAGGACACAAAAACCTCGTAAATAAAATTGTGGAAATAACTAGTAACAAACTAAATTAAATATCTAAAGTGACAAGAGCTAACAAAATATAAGATTTATTAGGAAACCCTTAACGTATTTACTTTCCGTAGTAAACGTTAAAGATAATGTTAACATCTAATCAGCTCTATATTCTAGTAAAAGTTTTAAAAATATTATTTATTACTGTTGGGGTGCTTCTCAAATTTATTTAATTTAATATAGGAAAAATTTTACCTATACTCTCTATTCATCATACTTTATTATTTCTTATACAGAGTGATCTTGCAAGTCATTTAAAACGAAACTAGAAAAAATAAATATGAAAAACAGATAACAAAGGAGATAGACACTAAAAGGTACAAACGTAACACATACATATGTAAATAGCGCAATCAAGGGCACTTAAGCACTTCTGTCGTCGACAAAGTACCTCGCGTATGCATACAGTTTTCTCTCGGTTCTTGAAAGTCTTTGAATAAAAATAAAACTTGTTCCATTTACTTACATAAAAATTACCTTAATAAATAAAATCGTGAAAATATAATACATTGATAAGATAAGCTTAAGTTATATTTTGTTATAACTTTGTAGTTAGTTTCTATTCATTACTAATATTAATTAGATTAAATTATTACCCTGATCGGTAGGTAAGCGATATATTGAGTAAAGCAGCTAAGTATCTATCTATATCTATAAAAGAGAAAGTACGTACGTATATTCCGGATAAACTATGAAACGGTTGGATCAATTTTAACCAAATTTTCACAGAATCTTTAGATTGAACCACCGCGTAGTCCTGCGTAGTCCAGTTTGGTGACGATCAGAGCATATTTTTTAAACTATCAACAACAATTAATGATATTTTTGTTGATAAATAGTTATTATATTTTTGACATTATGCCATTATAACATAATGCCATGTATTTATCCGTGTACAAATGAACTTTTCTTTATCGACATCATATTCGTTTTTCTAATATATCATTGTTGTAATGAAATTAATAAAATAAAAATGTCACGTAAAAAGCTACCATCGGTAAACTCCAAGTCAAGGAAGTTAAAGAAAAAAGGACGAAACAAACAGGTGAGGAATGCGAGTCACGAGGGCATACATGTTGTATGTTTATTATAACATATGTTCATCATCCAGTCAGCCGCTTCTTCGAATTTTTCAGCTTAGTTTGACTAAATTCAAAGATTTATAAATCATTTTTTTATTGCGTCCATTCAATACATAGTAATTTAATCAGGTTTACTTAAGTATTCTAGCACGAAGCTTAGTTATCGGTGCAGAGTTAGGTACGGACTATTTGCAATTCAGATTGGTTTCACGATAAAACGAACAAAACCACGACCAAAGGTGGCCTCGTCTATAAATCAAGGAATTGTCAACGCTGTTTCTTTTGTTCTGATGGTTGATAAGTGACAATGATTTATTTTTTACTATGTTTCGAAAATTAGCAAATTGTTACATTTTTGTAATTATGTTAATATTTTTTACATCTAACATGAATTCGAATCATACCTGACTGAGTTCCTAAGGCCTCGTCTTCAATAACTAATTGTAACATATTTTATTTATTTGTTGATTGGATAATATTTTTTTTAAATATATAATACTACGAATACTAAAAGCATTATAGCTTTAGATAACTCTCTTAATGCTCCTTAGTTTGAAAGCTCCCGAATTGTGCTTTTAAAGTAAACTTTAACAAAATACTATAGAACTTTTGGAGAGTAAAGATATATATGTAGTGATGTCTTGGATAACCGAATCTGTGCTCGGATACGTATCTGCGTATATACGAAGTAGGTGAAAGAACAGTATCTGTATTTTGATGACCGATTGACGAAAATGAAATGACCGATTAACTGTTTTTAATTTGAATGAAGAATTGTTTCTTAATTTTTTGATAGTGGTTTATATTACATATTGGGATATGTAGTACATATTCTTATTAGCACACACCTGAATGTGTTTAAGTATATACAAATAAATCAATGTAAACGTTATTGGGTAGCTGTAAAGGCTTGTAAGATTGTTATTTATACCAAATTTTTGGTACGCACGAAAGATAAGATGACCGCGGACTTTGATAGCACAAATCCGTATTTGAATCTGTATCTACTATTAGTACATTTTGTAATTATTTTTTTATTATTATTATACTTATATATTATACTTACTTGGTGGAAAGAAAAGGCTAGCGAACTTCAGCTATATGCTGATACTAACCAGAGCGGAAAATTCTTCGAAGGTATCACAGCAATTTTTGGCCCAATAGTTAGAAAAATTGCGCCTATATATTCAAAGGATGGCCAACATCGATTTACTAATAAAAACGATGTGATAAATCGTTGGGCAGAACATTTCCGGAATGTCCTCAATCCAGCTACACTCAGCGTTGATTTATCTTATGTACGCTCGCTTCAAGAATTACCAATTTGTCAAGATTTAGATAGCTCACCAACATTTGAACAGTTTATAAATGCAATCAAGCGTCTTAAAAACTCAAAAACACCTGGCTTGGACCAACTACCTGCCGAAGTATACAAATACAGTGGAAGTCATATTATTAACAGACTTTACGATTTTATTTTAAAAGTGTGGGATAATGAAGAGGTTCCGCAGGGTTGGAGGGATTCAATAATATGCAAACTATACAAAGGCAAAGGAGATATCTCCGATTGTAGTTCTTATCGTGGGATATCTCTTCTCTCAAGTGCTGGTAAAATTGTTTCACATATACTGAATACCCGTTTAGTAGAACTAGCGGAAAAAAACCTTCTGTCTGAGACTCAATGTGGTTTTCGGCCTCACAGAGGTACTATTGATGCTATCTTTGTTGTTAGGCAACTCCAAGAGAAAAGTCTAGAACATCAACGTCCTCTCTACATGTGTTTTGTTGACTTAGAGAAAGCGTTTGATAGAGTTCCACGTGAAGCACTCTGGCTTATTCTTCAAAAATCTGGGTATCCAAGAAAGTTTGTTAACTTAATACGCCAATTTCATGATAACATGAAAGCGAAAGTTATCCATGAAAACGAGCTTTCTGAAGATATCTTAGTAACAAATGGAGTAAAACAAGGTTGCGTCATGGCACCCACTCTTTTTGCCATTTACTTCTCATATGTAATGAAAGACGCTCTGCAACATTGTAACGAACGAATAAACCTAAACTTTCGGATTGAAAAAGGCGTATTCGACACATCGAGATTTAGGGCAAAATCCAAGGTGCGAAATATGTCCGTATTGGATGTACTTTATGCCGACGATATATGCTTTATGTGTGATAGTGTTGAAGCTCTCCAGACTTATATAGAACAATTCCATAAATCCTGTTTACGCTTTGGCCTGGTAATTAGTACTTCCAAGACTCAAGTATTAAAACAACCACCACGAAACGGAACTAGAGATAAAATCGCCTTAAAATTGGATGGGATAACACTAGAGGAAGTATCAAAATTTAAATACCTTGGAAGTAACATTAGGAATGACAACACACTTGCTTCTGAGATACCACAGCGTATAGCAAATGCCGCTGCCACATTCGGATATCTTAAAAACCGTGTCTGGAGATCCCATGATCTTAAGCTCGATACAAAGATTAATGTCTACAGAGCATTAGTTCTACCTGTTCTCCTATATGGCTCAGAAACATGGTGCATCTACAAGCCAGATATTAAGAAGTTAGACACGTTTCATCTAAGATGTTTAAGATCAATCTTAAGAATAAAGTGGCGAGATCGCATTTCTAATACTGAAGTCCTGCGTCGATCTGGTGAGCATGGTATGGAGGCACTACTCATACAGCGACAACTGAGATGGTGCGGTCATGTATTTCGCATGAAGGACCACCGTTTGCCAAAAATAGTTTTTTACTCAGAGTTGGCAGAGGGTAAGCGAAAGCATGGGGGACAACATCTTCGTTACAAGGACGTTATAAAGAGACATCTTAATGCCTGTGATATAGACTCTACACGTTGGGAGGAACTTGCTGGTCAAAGGTCGCATTGGCGTTCAACAATTTACAAAAAAATTGAAGCATTCGAAAGAAATCGACTCGAATTACTGGACCAAAAACGTCAAATGCTAAAAGAAAGACCTAAACCCTCCTACAACTACACCTACAATTCGGAAGGTCAACTCTACTGCTACACCTGCCGCCGAATATTCAAGACGAAGTTTGGTCTAGCAAGTCACATTAGGGCTCACGGCAGAAAGTAATGGGTCGCCGTCATCGAAACCGATGGGGAGGACTACTGATATATATATATATATATATATATATATATATATATATATATATATATATATATATATATATATATATATATATATATATATATATATATATATATATATATATATATATATATATATATATATATATATATATATATATATATATATATATATATATATATATATATATATATATATATATATATATATATATATATATAGATATATATATATATATATATATATATATATATATATATATATATATATATATATATATATATATATATATATATATATATATATATATATATATATATATATATTTTTTATTATTATTATATTTTTTATTCTAGTTTACTTCTAAGTTCTCTTCACATGAACCTTTTCTTTTTCAAAATAAAAGTCTATAAATTCGATTTCACGTACTAATTTCTTATACTAATTACACTACACTTAAACTAACGCTGATAGCAATTTTCATGTAGAGCAACTTAAACCAATAAAATAGTCCCAAGCGAATGTTCACGAATAAATTTGGATTTTATATACAGAGTGTGGATGTAACAGGACCTTAATTTCATGCATAGTATTAACTAGCCTTTATAACTTGCTAAAATTATAAAGAAGTAAAATTTTCAAAAATAAACAAAATATTTTTCAAACAAAATAAATAATTAAATTATTGTTCCAAAATAAAACGCCATTTGTCATGTATGACGCGAGCGTACACTGTACTGTTAGAGCGGGACAGAGATACACAGCACGTAAAAATATTGTATGGGAAAAATGATGCTGTACCCAAACTATGAATAATTATTAAATATTTTTTTGTATATAGCCTCGAAATATTTTCCCCTATAAGTAATTTTGATAATGGCCGCCGTGTCAGATACAACCTGTATATAAATATATATATATATATATTTATATATATATATATATATATATATATATATATATATATATATATATATATATATATATATATATATATATATATATATATATATATATATATATATATATATATATATATATATATATATATATATATATATATATATATATATATATATATATATATATATATATATATATATATATATATATATATATATATATATATATATATATATATATATATATATATATATATATATATATATATATATATATATATATATATATATATATATATTTATATATATATATATATATATATATATATATATATATATATATATATATATATATATATATATATATATATATATATATATATATATATATATATAGGGCTAGTAGGTATAACATATATTTCTATATAGATGTTTTTTGCGATAATGACCTTTATTTTAATAACAGTGGTGTTTATTAAAATTGGTCGGCATATTGCGTGAAACGTTTTCGTTTACTGATATATATTGTATAGCAGAATTTTATGTCAAATACATTATTTACATATTTTTGCTATACTAATGTAGTTTATTAAAAATTGGACCCAAATCTAACATATGCGGTCAAATTCTGTAGTCTGTATAAATAATAAGCGTTATTCTTCTTCTTGAGGACCGTCATTTCATTATGTATATATATATATATATATATATATATATATATATATATATATATATATATATATATATATATATATATATATATATTATATATATATATATATATATATATATATATATATATATATATATATATATATATATATATATATATATATATATATATATATATATATATATATATATATTATATATATATATATATATATATATATATATATATATATATATATATATATATATATATATATATATATATATATATATATATATATATATATATATATATATATATATATATATATATATATATATATATATATATATATATATATATATATATATATATATATATATATATATATATATATATATATATATATATATATATATATATATATATATATATATATATATATATATATATATATATATATATATATATATATATATATATATATATATATATATATATATATATATATATATATATATATATATATATATATATATATATATATATATATATACATAATGAAATGACGGTCCTCAAGAAGAAGAATAATGCTTATTATTTATACAGACTACAGAATTTGACCGCATATGTTAGATTTGGGTCCAATTTTTAATAAACTACATTAGTATAGCAAAAATATGTAAATAATGTATTTGACATAAAATTCTGCTATACAATATATATCAGTAAACGAAAACGTTTCACGCAATATGCCGACCAATTTTAATAAACACCACTGTTATTAAAATAAAGGTCATTATCGCAAAAAACATCTATATAGAAATATATGTTATACCTACTAGCCCTAGAATAATACAATCTCAGCTCATACTTCAATTATTATGTTATTAGTTAACCACCGAGGTAATATTTTGAGGTAACATAAAAATACTCACGTATAAAAAAAATGGATGCATAATTGAAAAAAGCCTTTATTATATACACTGCTTAAAATAGTCCTCAATATTCTCACAGAACGATTCTTACAGAACGATGTAAAGCAGTAATTTTTATAAGCAAGCAAGAATTTGAAGTTAAGGAATTGTACCTTCCATCATCATTTTGAACATTCCAATAGTACACATATCTTAACGGTTTACGGACAACTGCAGTGTTTGAAATATCATGTTTCCAAAAAATTTTAATTTCACTAATAATCCGCTTAAATTTTTTTGTTTGAAATGTATAGATATCGCGAAATTTGAAAATCTTATTTAAATACCTTGCTTACTCATTCTCTCAACCTGTTTAAACCAAACTATATTTATTTGAGTACAAACTCAAACTTATACAGCAATTTAGTCATGTACCTATTTGTGTTTCGTTAACCATCATTAATTTTTTCTGTTTTTTTTTCTTTTTGAGTAATTCAGCTTGCAAAATTGAATACTTGAAATATCGCTTTATTTATTACGTACGAATAAGAGCTCCACGATGGCACCAGTTCTGTGAAAACTGTGTTTTGGTTCCAATGCTTTTTAATCTGAAAATTTCGACCTGCAGAACAATGCCCATTGACGGCCCGACGGAGACTGAAGTTATTAACGAAGAATTGAAGGTTATTTTGGAGAGCTGTCGCAAATGGCATCTGAGTTAGCTGCAGGCGGAGTTAGTGATAAAACTGTTGTACCCCACCTAAAACTAATTGGATTGATTGAAACTAATTGAAAAACTGATTAAGTAGCTTAAAAGATCCTCTTGAATTGAATGAAGCAAACCGTCAAAGACACGTTGATATATCACTTAAGCGGCACAATAATTAGTGATTTTAAGTCATATTATTAGCTATGATAAAAAGTTGATGTAACGTTTGGTATTTCATACGCCAATTTCATATGTAAGAATCTAATTTAAAGACATCGTTAATAACTGAGGCTACATGTCAGGGTGCTGTCTCTTAGTAAAATAATGACTTGTTTCAGTTGTGAGTAGGTAAAGTTTTTTTTTAATGTTCTGTTCACCGTGTGTTGTTTGACTGACGGTAATAAACAATATCTTTTTATACGAATGACGATACCGCCAGTGATACGAGTTGTTTGTTTCTAAATAACCACAGAAGGCGACACACATTTAACATATATTTATTGTTTTTGTAAGTAAACTTAATTATATTTTTAATTTCGCCGTACAAAATTACACAGAAAACATCTATATTACACTAAAGGAGTATCGTAAAAAAATTACATCAAATTTTTACGGCAAAGAAAAGATTATCTTTATAAACTTACGACCTTTGGTCCGCAAATTCATCGATGTGGACAGTAAAATATAATATCATTAGCAAACAATCGCTATTTTCCTGCTTTTTTTAGCTGCACAGGGCAGGTAAGCAGAGAGAATTGCAGGAACCATAAAAACCTAGTATTAAGACACTCCGTTGCTTAAACCCTGCTTTCTCCGTTCACACTTTCCGCCTTTTTCGAGGCATTGCATGTAGTGTAGCAAAACTCAGCGCCGCGCTTTGCCTAGTTGCCAGAGTGAAGAAAATTAAAATAGAAAAATCCATCCAAGTGGAATCGAACCCACAAACCGTCGCATTTACATTTAAACGCTTCGCCTCTGCTCCACGACGGTCTTCAATTGGTCCCTACTCCTATTAAATTTCAAAAAACTTTTGTCACTAAGCTCCTCTAACTTTTGGTTTATGCACTGCTTAATTGTGGCGATCGTAGTCACTTTACTTAGTAAAGCACTTAGCAGAACTATTTTATATTAGGTATATAATATAAAACAGTTAAACTCGAGCTGAATTAAATTAAAGATTTACTTTCCATAAACATATATCGAATTCCATAAACTTGTATATTTGAATAAATAAAATTTATAATATTAATTAATTATATATAGGACAATTAAGACTAAAAGTTAATACTTTTCGTTAAATTTTAGCTTCGACAAAATAGCCAACTAGTAAAGTAAATATTCCCACAACTATGCTGAGCTTGGTGGACACCGGTTCTTCACTTTTCTATCAAGTTCATTCTATACTAATTCAATCGGAGACCAATCTGGCGATTGTGAGGGCCACTTCAAAATATATATATTAAAATATATTAAAACACTTATATAGAGGCAAAGAGACATTTTCGGTAATATGGTATCATAAGCAGGCTACGCCAAGCCATTTGAGTACACAGTCAGTGTTGTAAACTAAGAGCGTAAAGTTGTAACATTTAATATTGTACACGTTAACGTTGTAATGGAAGGTAGGCTTTATAAAGTCAACCTATTCCTGTATTTAACCCACGATAGTTAGGATTCCTCTATATACACCTTCATGGCAGCGCTTAATGTTGATATCTCTCCTTAACGTTTACAATATTAACTAAAAATTTAATATCTAGTATATTTAAATAGCTTCTACTAAACTTTAATACACATTAATTTCATTAATTACATTTTTTCCAACAAACAGTAGCTAGCTAGCAATAATTAACGACGCTTGTTAATATTTTAAGAATTGTATCCGTTAAGAATGTCGAAATATTTAGATTTTGTTGTTAAACTATAACGATTATCTCCACTCGATATAAAATTATTTCTGAAACACTGATTCCATAAATAATATCCCAAGTCGAAGTGAACGACGTAAACTCTCTAAAGACATTTTCTGGCTCATATACAATTTTTATAAAACATGCAAATAAGTAAAACATGGAACAGTACAAATGTATTTGTGATAAAAGATAAACAAAAAGTAACATATGAGGCCCGTTGACGCAGAGGCGCAGTTCGTATGTTCGATTCCCATTGGGGGAGAATGGATTTTTTCATTTCTTGGCCTTGGAGTTCCGTCACTCTTCACGCAACGCCCGTAAAGAAAGCAGAAAGCAGAAAGCAGGAAATGGAGTGTCTTAACACTACCTTCTGTCTACCCTACAATGTGCAGGGTAACGCGAGAATCGAAAATAAAAGTTAAATGAACTTGACATTGAGCGACGCAGAGGGCCGTCGTGGCACAGAGGTGTAAGCGTCTGCCTGTAAACGCGACGGTTTGTGGGTTCGATTTCCACTCGGGGAAGATGGATTTTTCTATTTCCATTTTCATCGCTCTGGAAACTAGGCAAAGCACGCAATGCCTCGAAAAAAGCGGAAAGTGGGGACGGAGAAAACAGAAACTAAGCAACGAAGTGTCTTAACACTAGGTTCGTATGGTTCCTGTAGTTCCCTCTGCCTACCCTGCCATGTGCGGGATAAAGCATGAAGCTAAAAAAAAAAACTTGACATTTTTTTGCCAATTCAATTGTAAAAAAACACTTTAGCGTGAAAGTAATTTCCATAACGTAAAGAATACGATACAAAACCCCACGTCGTGCGTGTCTTTGATAAAAATAAATTGTATGTGCACACATGACAATTATCAGCAAAAAGGATCAGACATAGGCCCGATGTTGTTGTTGCTGTTATTTTACGTTACGACAAATATAATGTATTTTTGACTGTATTTTTTAATCTTTGTATCTCCATAATAATAATATTACAAATTGAAATGTCAGAGTAAGCATTATTAAAGTTATAACATAATTATTTATATTGAATATTACGTATAAACATTACGATTTTCTTGACAGTAAATTATATGTTTTTTTTTTATTTATATATTTTCTTTCGTTTACAATACAAACGTAAAAATCATTTCTGAATATCTATTTAAAGGGGATCATTCTATCATTTCACATAGTTTATTGATTTTTCCTTTTATTCATAGTGAAAATATGGCGTCTGAGTGTATATGTGGACGTCGTGGGGTATCGTGGGCGTCGTCGATGTGGACCGCCTAGAATAGTTACTTTAATTAGATCTTGACTTCGGTTTCTTGGATCTTGACCTCTGGGGGCTAACAGCAAACTAGAGCAGTCTCATCTAACTATGTACTATATCGAAAACTATGTATGTTTACTAATTTATTACTTGCCACTCTCGCTCTTAAAATGGTAATTTTGTCGTGTTACCTACTTAATCGTTTACGTTGTGATGTTGATATCTCCGCTCTTAAACGTTTACAACATTAACTAAAAATTATCTAGTAAATTTAAATAGCCTCTACTAAATTTTCAAATGAAGAGTTTGTAGTCTATAAATTTTTAATACACATTAATTTCATTAATTAAATTTTTTCTAACAAACACATTATATATAAATATATATATATATATATATATATATATATATATATATATATATATATATATATATATACAATACAAACGTAAAAATCATTTCTGAATATCTATTTAAAGGGGATCATTCTATCATTTCACATAGTTTATTGATTTTTCCTTTTATTCATAGTGAAAATATGGCGTCTGAGTGTATATGTGGACGTCGTGGGGTATCGTGGGCGTCGTCGATGTGGACCGCCTAGAATAGTTACTTTAATTAGATCTTGACTTCGGTTTCTTGGATCTTGACCTCTGGGGGCTAACAGCAAACTAGAGCAGTCTCATCTAACTATGTACTATATCGAAAACTATGTATGTTTACTAATTTATTACTTGCCACTCTCGCTCTTAAAATGGTAATTTTGTCGTGTTACCTACTTAATCGTTTACGTTGTGATGTTGATATCTCCGATCTTAAACGTTTACAACATTAACTAAAAATTATCTAGTAAATTTAAATAGCCTCTACTAAATTTTCAAATGAAGAGTTTGTAGTCTATAAATTTTTAATACACATTAATTTCATTAATTAAATTTTTTTCTAACAAACACATTATATATAAATATATATATATATATATATATATATATATATATATATATATATATATATATATATATATATATATATATATATATATATATATATATATATATATATATATATATATATATATATATATATATATATATATATATATATATATATATATATATATATATATATATATATATATATATATATATATATATATATATATATATATATATATATATATATATATATATATATATATATATATATATATATATATATATATATATATATATAATATATATATATATATATATATATATATATATATATATATATATATATATATATATATATATATATATATATATATATATATATATATATATATATATATATATATAGATATATATATATATATATATATATATATATATATATATATATATATATATATATATATATATATATATATATATATATATATATATATATATATATATATATATATACAAAAATATCACCTGACGACGGGGAAGATGCTGGTTTGAAAGGGCAGACTGATCGATACTTTAATTTTTATGAACCTTAACAAAAATTCAAATTTCAAATTTGGTAGTGTATAAGTCAATAGAGCTCAAAGAGCAGCAATTGATACTAAATGAGAATTCAAAGAGAGTAGTAGCATCGCCATCTTGAGAGCAGAATTTGAAATAAACAATCATTACACGTTTTACAGCAACAGGAAAAATTGAGTGAATTTATTGTGTATGAAGCAATTTTGTAAAGTACCGCTATCAATTCCTAAAATATTTAAAGGAGATTGATGGTCTGGGAGTATGACATTCGTATAGTCACAACTTTTAACACTGCAATATATAAAGCATTGTTGCCAAACCTCATTTACTACACATAGTTAATGTTTGGCTTCTTTTAAGTTATGGTTTCGTACATATGTTTCTATAATTAGTTAGATATATGGCACTGATAAATGGCACTCGTTTAAAACGAAATGATGATAATAAAAACGCCAACTCTTTCAATTACTTCTCTTAAGCAACAACTAAAAAATAAATAAAGTCAATATAGTCAAATTAAAATATACGTATATTTAATTTTTTTATATACATAGCTCCTATGTATACTTTTAAGCCACTTTATTAAAAATTGTGCAATACTAATTGTTATTGTGAACTAAGATGTTTTATTCTCAACAGTCGATTAAAATACTTTCGAAAACAGTTTCTACAAAGTTTGAAGATGTCACGAATAATTTTTGAAAGTTTGAACTTTGACAAAACGCTCCACTGGAGATACAAAACTAGAACTAGGAAAGACTCAATTTGTTTCAAAGTTTTTAGAGCAAGTTTCAGCAAAGTTTTTAAACACATATTTATATATTATAATAAAAAAAATATGTCATATATTGAGTATATTAAGAAAAATTCATTCAAGGTAATGTAAAATATCAATAGAAAACAAATCCATGGATTTTAACATTTTTGACACTAAAATTAATTTTAAATAAAATCTTTTGTAACTTTCAAGCTTGAGCAGGACACCTCGACCGACATATCCCAATGAATTAGTAAGTTGAAGTGACAAAAGGCATGGCACATAGTACGGAGACCGGAGGGCCGCGGAGGGAGAAAAGTTCTCGAGAGGAGACTTCGTACCGGCAAGCGCAGCGTGGGAAGGACTCCTACCAGGTGGACGGATGACTTACGGTTGTAGGCAGCCACTAGATGCGAATAGCGTTAGACAGGTCGCACTGGAGGTCCTTGGGAGAGGCAGCACATAACATCCTACAGCTAATATGATGATGAGGATGATAAAAAGTACACAGAAAAGAAAACATTCATGTTACACTGACAAAAATACGTCATATTTTAACGACGGAATTATAGATTAACATTATGTACCTTTATTATAGCTCAATAAAGGAAAGATTAGCTTACGACCTCTAGTCCGCGAATTCATCGAAGTGGACAGTAAAATAAAAATCGTGCGTAAAATAAAGTAAAATAAAATATGTGTTTTCCCACTTCTGTTGAAATTTCAAAAAACTTTTATCTAAATGCTCCTCTAAATTTTGGTATAATGCACTGCTCAATTTTGGCGTACAAAGTCATTCATATTCTCGAACTGAATGAAAATAAACATTACTGTTTATAAACGTATATCGAAGACAACGACATCATTATATTTCAATAAATAATATTATAGTTCATTATTATATATATATATATATATATATATATATATATATATATATATATATATATATATATATATATATATATATATATATATATATATATATATATATATATATATATATATATATATATATATATATATATATATATATATATATATATATATATATATATATATATATATATATATATATATATATATATATATATATATATATATATATATATATATATATATATATATATACATATATATACATATATATATATATATACATGTACATGTACAATTACTTAATTCACTATTAATGAAACAAACAAATTAGTGGGTATTTCACAAAACCGTCGCATTGTTTAATAACAGCTGAATATCTTTAAAATGTTTATATTAAAATATTTATGTAAAGGCAAAGAGACATTCTCGAGAATATGGTATCGTAAGCAGGTTACGCCAAGCCATTTGAGTACACAGTCAGTGTCGTAAACTAAGAGCGTAAAGTTGTAACATTTAATAGTGTACACGTTAACGTTGTAATGGAAGGTAGGCTTTATAAAGTCAACCTGCTCCTGTATTTAACCCACGATCATTAGGATTCCTGTATATACACATACATTAACCTTCATGGCAGCGTTTAATTTTAATGCTAAGAATGTTACCTCCGTTCATAAACGCTTACAACTAACTAAAAATTTAATATCTAATAAATTTAAATAGGCCCCACTAAAGTGAACACACAGGTGGTTGTTATTATTTTCAGATTGTATACCTTGGAAATGTAAAAAAATAATAATATTTATTGTTAAATTTGTTGTTTAATTTTATTATAATCGAGCAATAATTCACTTTGCGCGAAGTGTAAATAAGTCTGTTCGGGCGGATCGAGAGGTGAGTCATCCCCGCTCACAATGCGCCCGGGCAGTCGCGATAAGCCGTCGGCGCTGTTAAGTTTTGTATTAACGTATTCAATATCGTAAGTATACGCAGATAATATTACTGACCATCGTTGCATACGACTCGCTGCCATGGCCGGAATGCCATGTTTGGGGCCAAAAATGCTAACTAGAGGTTTATGATCCGTTCGCAACGTGAAACGCCTACCGTATAAATATTGATGTAATTTTTTTTAAACAAAATACAATTGCAAGCGCCTCACCATCGATCTGTGAGTAATGCTTCTCGGTCTCCGTTAGCGCGCGCGATACGTACACTACCGACCGCTCGGCTCCCCCCGGCCCCGGTTGAGCGAGGACGCCGCCGATGCCTCTTGAGATGATTTCAATTTAAAAAAAAACTTTTTCGAGTGTATCTAAATGCTCCTCGCGACCCCCCTTGGTTCCAATTATGATATCGTCTAGAAATACTTCTACTCCAGGTATATTACCAAGCAACTGAGACATTATACGTTGAAAAATCCCTGGACTAGATGATAGCCCAAATACCAACCTATTATATTTAAATAACCCCCTATGTGTATTAATAAGTGTCAAGTACTTAGAACTATCTAATTCGATTTGGTTGTAGGCTTGCGATAAGTCGATTTTCGAAAACCATTGCGCTCCATTCAAACTAACTAATAAGTCCTCAATTTTCGGTAAAGGATACCTATCGATCAGTAAGACGGGATTAATAGTAATTTTATAATCCGCGCATAAACGTAATCCTCCATCACTTTTACGTACCGGTACTAACGGAGTTGCCCAGTCCGAACTGTTCACTGGTTCAATTATGCCGTCTCGCAGCATTTTATCTAATTCCGCCTCCACTTGACCCTTCAGCGCGTAAGGTAACGGCCTCGCGCGACAGAACACTGGGGTCGCTCCATCCCGCACTCGCAACTGAGCCTTGCCGCCCGTGAAGCACCCCAGCCCGCCACTGAACAGTTGATCATATCTGTTAATTAAAGTTATTAAATCGTAATTTGACAAATTACTACATTTTGCACACAATTAATATTTTTATGAAAAGATGGAATTTGTATGCCTAGCTCGGACAGCCATTGTCTTCCCAATAACGACGTAGTTCCCCCTTCAATAACAAATAAATCTAATTTTTTACGTACGTTATTATAACAAACATTAGGTCTAATTATCCCTAACGGCTGTATCGAGCTACCGTCATAAAATTTAAAGGTTAAGTTTTTTTTTCTATTACTATATGCTTAAAATATTTATCATACGTTTTCTTGCTAATGCATGACACTGCAGATCCTGTATCTATTTCCATTTTTAATAAAATATTATCTATACATATTTGTAAGTTTACCGGCTTATAACTATTTAGGCTGAGTTGATGCAACTCCTCTTCCATGTCTTCTCAACTGCTATCGCCGTCCGACCGATCAGAAGCAGCCACATGATTGACTTTCTTTCCTCTTCTAGGGCTTCCAGACCTCGGACAAACACGTTGCAGATGACCTTTTTCCTTACATCTCCGACATGTAAAAACTTTATAGCGGCAAACCTTGTTATTATGGCCTGTCTTCCCGCACGTTGAACAATTTTTTTTCACCCCCCATTGCCTTGATTCAGGCTCCTTTGATCTATGGCTCATCATCACGTGAACCCCTTCTACAGAGGCTACCTTCGAGCCCTCCACCACCGCAGCATCCCGTTCAGCTGCTTCTAGGGCACATGCCAACTTCAACGCGCCGTTATAATTTAAATTATCCTCAGCGAATAACCTCTGCCGTGTGACGTCACTCCGTAATCCACATACTAATTGATCCCGCAAATTTTCTTCTAGATTATTTGCAAATTCACAATATTTTGACAATTTTTTCAATTCTGTTAGGTACTGCGCCACAGATTCATCGTTCCTTTGTCTTCTTTGTCGGAAGCGATAACGTTCCGCCATTACGGACGGCCGAGGTTGCAAATGATTATGCAATAATGCAACCGCCGCATCATACGTTAATTGCGCTGGTTTTAACGGACTCGCCAAACTGCTAAGCAATTCATATGCTTGGTCACCGATCGCAGTAATTAAAGTAGGCAGCCATAAGTCCTTTTCCACTTTGTTCACTTTTAAATACATTTCTAACCTTTCCACGTATAAAGTCCAGTTACCGGAATTAATGTCAAATTCGTTTAATTTTCCGCACGCCATCTTCACTTTTGCGTTTTTTTTTTTTTTCTTAAATATCCCGAACTCGTCGCCACTAAAGTATCGTCGATAGGGAGAAATAAATAGACCGGCTTCCTTGACTACCGCTATATTTACAGTGACCACGTAACTACACAAAAATGTCTATTATATACCTTTACAAGTTATATCGGATTACCCACTTTACTACAATTCTAACACTTCACATAGTTTATTGATTTTCCTATTAATCATAATGACAATATGGCGTCTTAGTGTATATGCGGATTATCGTGGGGCAGAGGCGTAGCGTCTCTGGTAGACGCTAAATGTAAAGATTTGTGGGTTTAATTCTTACTTATATTTCGGGGAAAAGAGCGTTTTTATTCCCATTATTTCTATGGTTCCCTCACCCTACCCTGCTGTAAGTGTAAAAAGGTGAAACTAATAATATTTGTATATAAAATAAGTTATTATCGAACACTTATTAAAATTGGACTGCGATACTTATCAGTAATGGATCGTCGCCTAGAGAACTTACTTTAATTGAATCTTGACTCAGGCTTTGGCCTCTGGGAGCTTACAGCGAACTTGAGCAATTTCATCTAACTATATTAAAAACTTGATATATGTTTACAACGTAACTTACCTCATTCGCCTTGTAATCGTGACAGTGTTGTCCTACCTAGAGCATGAGTAAATACGATTACGCATCCTGTTATTAAAATAAAGTTGACTATCATGAGAATATGGTAATATATCATTTTTTATTCACTACCCTACTACTGTATTGCTAGCTGAGCCCTACAACAATCTTAGTTGACCCGGTCGTCAACTGAGAAAGAAGAGGCTGGATTCAAGACTTTAGCAGACGGATAGATGGTTTTTTATTAACCTAAAGAAAGCTATATTTTTAAAAAGTCTGTAATATATAACTGGATAGAGAGAAAGCTTAAATGGCGAATCAGACTTTGTTATCATTGTGGCTATAATTTAAAATGCCGCACATTTTAAATCTGAAACGAAAACTAAAACCAATTAGATATACATTAACAAATTCAAATATCTTTAAAAAGTACAGAGCTTACAAATTGTTCAATCTGACGAAATAGCATTCCTGTGTTATGAGCGGAAATTTAAATAAACAATCATCAGACACGTTTTATAACAGCAGGAAAAATTGAGTAAATTTATTTTATACGAAGTAATTTTGTAGAGTAACGCCATTTATTCTGAAAATATTTAAAAGAGCATAAATATCTGGGAGTATTTGTCACAAATTTCCTATTCTGAGACAAATAATATATTTTAGTACAACATTCTCGCTTAACTATTATTTCTAAAAATGATTATCGAAATTCAAACAAAAAATTAATTGAATCTTCAATAGAGCTGATTTTTAGGCGTGGATGTAATCTCTGATATTTTATTGAGAAAATATTAATGTATTAATGAAATAGTTACTTAAATACTAGTTATAACTTTATGTTAAATAAAAAATGTTTTTATTTAAGTTTTTATAGATTTTGTTATTCTAAAACTAGAAATGCATGATGTTATCATGTACGAGCATCTTTATACACTTAGACATTAGAAAGTGAAACATATGCTTAATTTAAATTATTTTATACAATATAATAAAGTATAATCTATAAATATGACTTGAAAAATTTTAATTAATTTACTTTTGGCAAATACTTCCTAGCGTAAGACCTTTTATAGTTCGTTCGTACGTGATAAAAGTAAAAGTCTCATTGTCACCGCCACCTCGTCAATAAGGAACGTGACCTCATAAACGAAACATTACAAGAGACACCAAAATATAACCAACGTAGAGTCGCACACATGATAATTTTGTAAGGATAAACGTAGCGCCGTAGCACATTCTGAACTTATATATACACATGTTTATTGTACATGCAAAACATACTTGAAGGTATCTAAGAAGCGTTGGCACTTGATTAAATATTTTGATTTCAGGAGTTTCAAACAATAATAAACAAAAAAAATCCTTTTTAAAATCATGTGTAATATATTAGATGTCAGTTTTCATCGACAGATATTTAAAAAATCACTTTAATTTTTTTTGTACATAGATCCTTTGTATACTTTAAATTCTTATGAAAAATTATAGAGCAATAACTGTATTCGTGAACAATGCGGTTTTATACTCAACGCTCAATGGTAAACACTTTCAAATATCGTTTTTTTAGAGTTTGACGATACTAGACGCTAGAATAGATACGAATTATACATTTAAGAATGAAAATTGTGACTTATAAAGTCAGTTCCACAGGAAATCGTCTCTACGGTAGAACAAACTTTAATTGTAACTTCAGTCGGGACCGGTCGAGTCCTATGAACAACTTTTAAATACTTTATAAAATTCGATTGAGATTTTTTTAAGTTCTTTATCATTTTTAAGATTTTATTTAAGTCTGTTTCAATTATCGCTTACATAAGTAGCTTTTTTCATTATTTTTTGTCTTCTTTAAGAATCTGAAATTTACTTATTGTTTAATATGTTTAAATGTATAAGAATATATAACTGAAATATACTGAATGAAGTTTCAATATATTCCATTGTTTACCTTTAGCCTATTATATGACACATTGCATTTTTGGTGACAGTTATTCTACTCTGATTAAAAAACAAACCAGTAAATCGGAGAAAAGCAAATATAAAATTTACAATTAGTTGAAATGAATCCTTCAACCGTCAAAAGATTTTTTATTGTAATTTTTAAGTATTAACGTGTAAAGATTGCACACGGCTTACAAAAGTATGAAATACCATGTATTGTTTAACTTTTTTGTTGATTTCAGAAAATTACATAACACACAATATATTTAGTATTTATTAATATAAAAAAATGTGCTTTGAATGTTTCCTAATATTGTACTCTTACATATTGTAATTAAATATTCCTACAACGTCATAATGCTATAGCGTCTGGAAAGTTTAGACGTAATATCAGATTAAACTTAATTTAATTAAATTTTTCCTCTCTTGAAAACGATTATAACACCTTGTGAATGAAATCAAGTTTGCTAATTATTATTTAACATATTATTTATTTTGTTAAAAAATTGTGTGAATAATGTAATAATAATACTTTATTGCACATAATCGGTACAAGAAAAACTCAAGCACGTATTGCCTCTTACAGACAATCTAGGATCTAATATTGAACTCGTTTCATATTACTTGACTCACAGTGTGTCTTACAAAACGTATTCATAAAAACACATCGTAAAAAATGATAACAAAAATAAATATTTATTTCAAAGTGCTTTAACATTATTTTCTAATTTTTAGTAGGTAAATATTCCTTAGTAAACTTTCGAATTCTCTTGAATTTTTGGGTTTTTGCCCAAATATCAGTTAAAGCTAGAAGAGTCAATCATTTATTTATAAGCTTTCGTCGTTATATATAATCAATAAATAAATAAACAATAAATTTAATTTTTAAGACTTAATCTTTATATTTCTTTTAAACAAAAGGTAAATTATTAAATTTTACTTTAAAAAAACCTTTGATTTTATAATGAAAAAAAAAAAGAAATTTATATATCTAAATATTTGTATTAAAGAAAACTTTACGTAATGACTATAAATATTTTACACATTGTTAAGTTTACACATTACGCAAAACTTGTACGGTTTCTTTAAGTAAAATTTAGTCCAAGTATTTTGCTTGAATCTTCATTATCTGTAGAATATTTCATATATTTTAGGTCCTATATGGGTGAAAGGTTTTATGATGAGCAATTTGAAATATAAATATATAGACGCCATGGTGACTCAAAAAACTTTTACAAATACGTTTGTATCGTCAGGTTTGTCATTCCTAGGCTAACGATATTTGCCACGATGAGCCAGAATTCCAACATCTTCTATTTTCAACACGAAAATTGTATTCTCATTATTTAAACATAATACCTAATATTAGCTAAATGAGATTCAAATGTTCTTTATCTCTGAATCTCCACACGATCACGAATAGAAATGTTAGTTAAGTCATTTATATATTCTCGATTGATATAATGATTTAATAATCACATTTACTACACCAAAAGTATAATACCGCCGGTGTAAAAGCAAAAATTAATTGAATACAATGATAAATCAAGACTGCGGCAGTTATTACTTTAACTGAGGCTATCCGCTAGGTGCAATTCAGAACTATTGGCAGCTGGGATTCTAACAAGCGTACTATAGATACTGTGCCCTTGCGTCATAAAAGCTATGTTTTAAACATATATCTTTATATGTGGTACTTTAATACAACAAACAGAAGAAATAAATATTTACATGTATTGATCAAGCGACACAATCAAACTCTTAAGTCATATTAAACCACTCCATTTCAGAAAATGGTATTATCGGGATGTATTCAGTAATAAATTCCCACTTAAATAATGTAATCCTCAATATATCTGAGGATATCCAGCATGGATTATCTTATACGCTTATTTTGTAAAAGTAAAATAAAACTCGAAATGTGCTACCAATGCGGGCGGCATCAAATCGGGTATTCTACTTTCAATTTGGAATGTAACTTAATGTAACTTAAGTGGAAACTTACCATCAACGAAAATTTACATATAGATGAGAAAAGCTTCACTCTTTTTCTTGTATAAGGTAAAGTATAATATAATAACACAAAATAATATTTTATGGGAACATACTAAATAGCTAAGACGCCCAAATTCTCCATTTTTGACACACTGCATGCTCAATGTCATATTTCATTTGCCAAGGAAGCGACATGTTTTTTTATTTTATTTATTTTTTATTTTGAAATTATCTATGTAAGTATTATACGTTTAGAAACAAATATAAGGTTAAAGTGGATTTTCCATTGTTTATATTATAATATCGATATTTTTATCTTTCTTGAAGTTCCACTCAAAAGAATGATTTGAATAAATTTAGCATGATTTTTAATATTGTTCTTAAAAGTGCAACTTCTAAAAATAGCAGATACGTGTTTTATTAAAAATACAGAGTGGAAGAGGACACGAAAGCCTCGCAAATAAAAATACGAATAACATCTTTTTTTTTTTTTTAGCTTCACGCTTGATCCCACACATGGCAGGGTAGGCAGAGGGAACTGCAGGGACCGTGGGAACCTAATGCTAAGACACTCCGTTGCTTTATCCGTCCCCGCTTTCCGCCATTTTCGAGGCCTTGCGTGTTGAGTGGCGGAACTCAACGCCGCGCTTTGCCTAGTTTGCCAGAGCGAAGAAAATGGAAATAGAAAAATCCATCTTCTCCGACTGGGGATCGAACCCAGAAACCGTCGTGTTACAGGCAGACGTTGCGCCTCTGCGCCACGACGGTCCTTGACAAAAGCACAGAAAAGACACAAAAGAACAGAATTAGTTTAAGCTTTATAAGATTTCCAAAGAAACCCTTAAAAATCTTTGCTTTGTATGGTGGACGTTAAATTCAATGTTTATCAGGGCTGTAATGTAGCAAAGGTTTTGCAAAAAGCCAGTATATAAAGTTATTATTTTATCACCGTTGGGATGCTTCGCGAGTTTACTCAACTGATTAAAGGAAAAACTACTTACTATTACCAATAATTTATTATTTAGTCACACACGTAATTTCAAAACAAAACTAGACAAAATACATAGGAAAAAGAGGTAGGAGAGAGGTGATAGAAGGTAGAAACGTGAAACATATAAATAAAAAACGTAATCGAGACTCATGCACTTCTGTCGTCGACAAAGTACCTCGCGTATAAGTATGTATATGCTTGACTCTCGTCTCTTGTAATTTTTTGAATAAAGATAAAAGTAGTTTATTTAGTCCATTTACATATAAAATATTACAAAGATAAATATAATCGTGGAAACAAAACTTAAGGACTGTCGTGGAGCAGAGGCTCAACGTCTGCCTGTAACGCGACAGTTTCTGTGTTCGGTTCCCACTCGGGGGAATTGAATTTTTCTATTTCCATTTTCTTTGCTCTGGTAACTAGGCAAAACGCGGCGTTGAGTTTCGCCACTCGATACGCCTCGAAAAAGGTGGAAAGGGGGGACGGAGAAAGCAGGGACTACTAGCTTCCTGTGATTCCTGCAGTTACCTCAGTCTACCCTGCCATGTGCGAAATAAAACGTGAAGCTAAAAAAACTTATAAAATTTTAATAACATAAGCTTATATGTTATATTATGTAATAACTTTGTAGTTACTTTCTATCGATTACTATTATATTTTCACCTGACTAGTAGGTAAGCGATATATTGAGCAAAGCAGCAAAATATACTACATACACTATAAAGAATAAAACCAGAAATGTTTGAACTATGAATATATGTGATACGGTTTTATAAGAAGCTGCCCCATTTTACGTGTATTGTTGTCGTCAAAATGAAAGTATTATATTGTATCACCACACAATTTTATTACACAGTTTTAGATATAAAATATGTGAGATCATCTTTTAAGTAAAAGAACATATTTAATTTCACCAGATTTTGACAGAAAATTACTTTTATAATAAAAAATTACCTGTGTTGAATAATTTTTCTAAAGTAAACATTTTTTTTCTAGTAACATAAATAACAGCTTTATTTTTGAAACAGTTTGTATTACTTCGCAGATGCTAGAGAATGGCTTACTTTGGCTATAAATTCAATTCAAAATTTTATTTTTTCAAAAATAATTTTGTTTAGTGGAAATGACGTTAGCAGCCATCGATTTAGAAGTTTCTATTATAAATAGTTACAAATGTTACAATTTAACTATTACAATATACATAATACTATAACATGTACTATATTTAATTACGAATACGTGTTACACTATCGGTCAGTCAGCCGTCTATTTGAATTTTTCATCTTAAATTATAACTGGCGAACTGTTATATATTGTTAATATATACGTCATAGCGTAATAGCCCTTTGCTCCCCTATTCAGTGTGACCAGTTTAATTTAAGGAAGTTAATAAAATATACTTTTCAAAAACCCATTTCAATAAGATCCCATAACGGAACGGAAAAAAACTACTCTAACTCCAATGCTGGCCTCGTTTATAAGTCAAAGAACTGTGTGATTTTAAAATTGACAGGCCTTTCCGAACCACGCCCAATAAATTTTATGTTGACTGAGGGTGCCGTATTTTTTCTAACGCCCCCCGGCACACTATAAATAGATTTTTTATATTCTGGCAACATAGACATAGATTTGAAAAAAATCACTCTTCCATACGAATTATCGGTGTAAATTTGAATGATGAATTCATCCTTTTTTTAATTGTAAAAATATCGGCATATATTTTATTTTATTATAGAATAGTACTAACATAACTATCACTTTTATTATTTAAAATTACCTTATTATTATAGTCGTACACTATCAAAAGCTTGAATCTATATGACGACGAATCTAAATGTGACTGTTCTGAGTTCACGCTCAGGCAAAAGTGAACTATCATTTTTTTTCCTCTGATAACAAAGTAAGGTTTAAATAAAAGTGCAGAAAGTGGGAAACGCAATGTCTCAATGCTAGGTTTCCTTTGTCTACCGTTGCTAAATGCCAGAAATAGCGGCAAGCAATATAATGTAAATAAGTATCCAGGCAATTTTATTTGGAAGTAATTTCTTTCAATACGTACTCGATGGTGATAGTAGAAACACTTTTTTTAGTAATATTGTTAACTGAATCTCTTGGAGCCACTAATAAGTGGCTTCAAATATGAAGGTTGCATGTAAATAAAATTAGTTCACTTTGGAAGTGTACTTGATATATACATTTGAGTACCTCTGGTTTAACTTTTGGTTCATTATCTTGTCATTAGGATGACTGATTGGTAGGCTGAATGGTTCACGTACGAACAGACCGACTCGTTGACATATAGGTTGATTAATTAGCCGATAGATAAACCAATAAAAACGGCGATATATACATAATATTAACCTTACTTCGATGAATTAGTTAATTGTATGAGTAACGAAAAATTACCTAAATAAAATGAATCTATGATATCTTGAAGTTTCACTTATGAGCTTGTACACGCCGAAGATGTGCATCTGTGATGTGATCTACTGGACAGTTCTTAATGAAACTTTTTTTTACAAAGCTGTTAGATCTGGACACGATCTAACTTTTAGTTGTTTTAATATTTATTTGTTGTTTTATTTACAAAAACTGGAACACTAGTTGTAGAACCAAGGTGGAATAGAAATTAAACACAGAAAACAGTTGACGATACTAGTAGTAGTCTAAGCGACGTTGAAACATAATAATAATAATAAGCCCTCAGGGCAACTTGTGGCGAGCTGTTGGGGAGTGGCGACCGCACGGACCTGAGACCTCCACAGGGGAATTGTAATCAATCCCCCGCCTCTGGCTTGCCTTCATTGGTCAGCAGAGTGGAGAGCAAGAGCTGTATGCTCGAAAGGGTGGAAGTGCTCAATCTGCGTAATAACGAGGAAACCCGCTCACGAGCATCTCGCGATGGTGAACCCGGTGCACACCTCTCGACACCCTTAGCCGACACTACACCACTTTGTGGGGACCTTTCAATTTGAGACTGTTGATAAGGCGGACGTCCGATAGTCTCATTCAATAGCCCAGTATTCAGTCCATCCAAACTCTATGCCATAGTAACAATTTAATTTTTCATATTCTCCTTAGCTCCTACGCATTATCCGGCGACCATCTCTGGGCTGTGGTTACTCAGAGATGGATCCCGGGTAATGCGTCAGAGTAATATTTTTTAAATTCTCTAAGAGGCCTCTACGTGTTGGACCTGTGTCCCCATGCAAGCCTTCCAAAGGACCAGATTCAGTTGAACCCGAGAATTCCGAAAAGAGAAACACAATAATAATAATAGGTACTTTATTGCACAAAAAAATTGAACACAACAATATTTAAAAACAAAAAATTATGTGCAATGGCGGCCTTATCGCTGTAAGCGATCTCTTACTGTTATTAAATATAATGGTTGTCTACCATTATATTTAATAACATTAAATTTATGAAAAAAGACCAGAAAGGTGCACATTTAGAAGAAATAAATTTATAAATTACATATTTAAAAAAAAGAAATTTTTATATTATAAAAACAGCAACATTTTTTGATAAAAATATGACAATACTTAAAATTTAGAGCTACGTTTTAGAAAAATGTATTTAATTGTCTGACTTTTCCAATTAAATAATACATAAATTCATTTAACGAAAAACGAATTCGGTAACTTATTTGTTTATCTCGAATTGAATTAGAATAAACAAAAGCAAATTAGTATTTTTTTACCAGTAAATTATTAAGCCATCAGGCTTCAAATTAACTTTGCAAAAAAATAAATAAATAAAATGTTTATTCTGTATTTTCCATTTTTAACACTTTATTAATAAAGTGTTAAAAATTATATATATATACATATATATATATATATATATATATATATATATATATATATATATATATATATATATATATATATATATATATATATATATATATATATATATATATATATATATATATATATATATATATATATATATATATATATATATATATATATATATATATATATATATATATATATATATATATATATATATATATATATATATATATATATATATATATATATATATATATATATATATATATCTAATCTGGTCCTTTGGAAGGCTTGCATGGGGACACAGGTCCAACATGTAGAGGCCTCTTAGAGAATTTAAAAAATATTACTCTGACGCATTACCCGGGATCCATCTCTGAGTAACCACAGCCCAGAGATGGTCGCCGGATAATGCGTAGGAGCTAAGGAGAATATGAAAAATTAAATTGTTACTATGGCATAGAGTTTGGATGGACTGAATACTGGGCTATTGAATGAGACTATCGGACGTCCGCCTTATCAACAGTCTCAAATTGAAAGGTCCCCACAAAGCGGTGTAGTGTCGGCTAAGGGTGTCGAGAGGTGTGCACCGGGTTCACCATCGCGAGATGCTCGTGAGCGGGTTTCCCCGTTATTACGCAGATTGAGCACTTCCACCCTTTCGAGCATACAGCTCTTGCTCTCCACTCTGCTGACCAATGAAGGCAAGCCAGAGGCGGGGGATTGATTACAATTCCCCTGTGGAGGTCTCAGGTCCGTGCGGTCGCCACTCCCCAACAGCTCGCCACAAGTTGCCCTGAGGGCTTATTATTATTATTATTATGTTTCAACGTCGCTTAGACTACTACTAGTATCGTCAACTGTTTTCTGTGTTTAATTTCTATTCCACCTTGGTTCTACAACTAGTGTTCCAGTTTTTGTAAATAAAATAACAAATAAATATTAAAACAACTAAAAGTTAGATCGTGTCCAGATCTAACAGCTTTGTAAAAAAAATTAGTAATAAGGTGTTAAAAATTTTATATAT
Organism: Dione vanillae; assembly: GCA_037178615.1. Classification (NCBI taxonomy): domain Eukaryota; kingdom Metazoa; phylum Arthropoda; class Insecta; order Lepidoptera; family Nymphalidae; genus Dione; species Dione vanillae. The sequence continues at coordinate 302,156 of JAZFAU010000171.1, forward strand.
ATATATATATATATATATATATATATATATATATATATATATATATATATATATATATATATATATATATATATATATATATATATATATATATATATATATATATATATATATATATATATATATATATATATATATATATATATATATATGTATATAGTATATAATGAATATAATTGCTACCAAAAAATATATATTGAATAGTGGGTAGGGGTCAGCAATTGTGGAAGCGTGCTGAAGTGGAGGTTATTTATTAATTATTTACTTTATAGTCGGTTTTAGGATAATAGAAATTGTACAGTACCTTATCTTCATGATTCACAACACAAACACTGATTGTTCCCGTTGAATGTTTCACATTAGTTTTCTTCACTTAGGATTACTTGCACTATTATCTTTTGTAGGTTTTGTCTTTGTCAGGTTCAATATCAAGAGGGAATACACAAAAGGGAAATCAAATAAGGCTGAGGGAAAATCACACCGCTAATTAATATATCGACTCAGGAAGGACGTGCGCTCGCGTCGGCCGTCTCACGTGCCCCCTTTACTACCACTCGATAACTACTACTAACTACTACTGACCGCTCGCGCGGGGTGTTCGCACAAGACTCTAAAGTAGTCGGGGATGCCATATATAAACAAACATAGCCCCCGCCCTAAACATCTAATGTTTACGAGAAAATGGGAGAAACTAACTAATAGGTAGACGAACTAATTTGGTTAAGGCTCTCTTTAGGATACCTGTCGATGTCTTAACATCGACCACACGCACAACGCTATCTTTACCAGGATAAATTTGGGAAATGTGACCACGTCGCCACTGTAAAGGGGGTAAATTATCATCTTTTATGAGGACTAGCTCGCCTACTGTTGGAGGATTCACTGGATCAGTCCACTTCTGCCTAGTCTGCAGAGTGTATAGGTACTCTAACTGCCACCGCGACCAAAAATGTTGAGTTATCTGTTGCACTACTTGAAAACGGGTTAAACGATTAATTTTTACATTGTTATAGGGATACTCCGGCAAAGCACTAAGAGGTTGGCCAATCAAAAAATGACCAGGCGTCAAAACTTCTAGATCGTTAGGGTCATTAGATAAGGGACATAACGGCCGGGAATTTAATACCGCTTCAATTTTAGCAAAAATTGTAGTTAATTCCTCGAATATTAAAGGAGTTTCATAAACGACCACCGACTCTGATGATTCCTTCTTTGTCAAGAAAGAGTGAGAGTCGTCTTAGGGAAGACCGCAAGGAAACGCTACGCGCTAACGCGATAAGGATACAGAAAGCTCAACGGGTAAGTTTCGGGTTTTATTTATAAATCTCACCATCGTTATCTAAGGGGTAAGCAATCATGGTTTGAGGGGTCTCTTCGACCTTCCAGAATCTCTCGATGAGACGGGATAAGGATATTCCAGTCATGGGGGGCTCTAATTCACCATAATCGGCAGCGACTGGACCGCAAACAATATAACCAAAAATTGTAGATAAAGCAGTAAGGCCGTTAAAGTTAAATATTTTATCTTGTAATAAAAGCGCACCGAACACGTCAGCACCCAATAGTATATCTATCGGGCTAGGCTTATTATAGGTAGGGTCAGCAAAGGAAAAAATCACTAATAGGAAAAAACACAGACTCAGGGAACTCAAACTCAGGATGCATACCGGCAATCACATCTATAACTATAGCAGAGGTTGACACCTCAGGGAAGGAATTATACAAAGGTTTAAAACACAGGGAAATAGAACCACGGGAAACCACTAAAGGAATATTACCTATGCCACGTACAGGGGCACAGGAGGGGGAGATGGTCAAATTGAGGTAATTAACAACAAGATCGGTTGTAATGAGGCAACCCTGGGCACCGGTATCACATAAGGCACGCGCTTCAATAAAATAGCCACTAGCAGTTTTAACGTGTAATTTAACAGTAGGCAATAATATAAGGGAATTGGGTGAGATATTCAGGCAAGGGGAAGGGGGAGTAATACAAGTATCTATCTATGTGGGTCTATCTTCTCTATTATAGGAATTATCACGATATCTTATATTATTTTCAACCTGTCTAGGTTGGGGCGGAGCATTTTCTCTGGGGGGAGAAGCTCTCTGGGAATGTCGTTGGGGGGAGCGCTGGAGTTGCGAAGGGGAATATTTCTTATGCTGGCCCCCGCCCATATGGGGACCGCGGGTAGAAGCAGGACAGGTACGCGGATAATTGCGTTTATTAAATTTGGAATTATAATTATAATTGCGATTGGATGAGGTGTGATACATTGGGTTACGGGAATCATTAAAACATAGCATAGTGTGATGGGATGAGCGACCGCAGGTTGAACATTTGTAGTCCCGCTTGCACATAAGAATTGAATGTTTGTCCAAACACCTATAACATAACCGGGAATGTTTTACAAATCCCGATCTTTCTCTAGGATTCATAGCTCTAAATTCGGGACATTCACGGAGGTAATGGGAAGAGGAAGCACACAGGTAACATTTTTTACTATTATTTATTACAGGTAACATTTTTTGTCTATTATTTAATATAGGGGAGGGAGGAGCCGCAAAGTAAGTATGTTTAGGTACAGTACTTTTAAATTTCGTCAGGTTAGAATCTACAAGGGAGGTGTTGCCAACGTTGTCATGGTGACGACATTCGTCTTCCAAAAAAGTAATAAGATTTTTAAAGGTAGGTAATTCATTAGCGTCACCGCCATAACAACGCTCAAAACGGGATTTCAAATCAGAGGGAAGCTTAGTCAAACATATATGTACTAACATATAAGACCAATAGGATACGGGTAAATCTAAACGCTCTAAACAGCGATAGGCAGTTAACAAGGGGTTCAAAAAGGCCGCGCGCAAACCTGTAAATTTATTCGAAATCTCCGGCAGGGTAAGTATCTGGGTTATGTAGGTATCAGCAAGAACCCGTGTATTGTGATATCGCTGTTTCAGCAACTCACGAGCAACTTCATAGTTGCCTTCTTCAATTTTTAAATGTAGCAACAACCGCTTAGGGTCATCTGCTAAGGATCCAACCAAGTACTGTAATTTCATTGTGGGGGTTAAATGGTGTTGGGAATCTACTACACTGTCAAACTGATCAATAAAACTTATCCAGGAGTCAGGACGTCCATCAAACTTAGGGATAGGTAAATCAGGTAATCTATTATAAGGAGTTCGCTCAGTAATATTTTTACTACTCATTTTTACGGGTGTACTGGCCATAACAGGATCAACTACGGGAGCAGGTGGGCACAACTCTAACTGACGCACCCGGAGGTCGTCTATTTTCTTATTTACTAAACGCACTTCTTTTTTTACATAACTAATTTCTTGGTAATCGATAGCCGGGTCTAACCCACCCAGGAGCACTGAGGACGCGTTTACATATAAATTACAATGAGAATCTAAATCCTTGAACCTAACTAATAATCTAGGTATTTCAGAAGTGCCAAGAAGTTCCGAGGTATCGGCAATCCAATCGGAAACAAAGCGTACCACACCTATATTTTTTCTATATTCCGCGCTTTCCGTATATAAGGAACACTTTACTGTTTCATCATGAGTAGCCATTTTCAATTATCAAGTAAACTAATAACTGAACTAAAATATTAAAAATTAATAAACGCGTAATAAACAATGAACCCACTACCAACGTGCGAGATCAGAAATCAAGTAAACAAATAACTCAACTAAAATATTAAAAAAATAATAAACTCGTAATAAACAATGAACCCACTACCAACGGGCGAAATCAGAAATCAAGTAAACAAATAACTCAACTAAAATATTAAAAAAATAATAAACTCGTAATAAACAATGAATCCACAACAGCTGGCGAGATAAGAAACCAGTTACGGTCAAGTTCAGGGACGCGTCGCATCTACATATATCGCAATACAACAAAATAATATGATATACAATATGACTACAATTAAGGCTTAAGCTTCATTTAAATAAAAATAAAAGGAAAAAGGGTAACAATAAAAGTGTAGGGATAATATTTTAAAGTAAGTTAGTTTTTTAAGGAAATTATATTAAAATATTTTAACTAACTTCAATTATAATTTAAAACGGGATAGGTAATAACGTATAGGCGTAATATTATAAAATATATGTAACCATATTATGTGTATTTATTATATTTTGTATTTAAAATATAAAATTATATTCAATATTTATTTATATATTTTACACATTATGCATTCACCCTACACAATTATATATTCAATATTATATGTATAAAAATTTCATATAACATTATTTATAATAAAATATAATTCACGAGCATACTCGAATGAAACGCGTAGTATGCGGCAAGGCGAGCGCGCGACGATATGATTCTACCCACGACTGCGTTATATTTTTTTTTTTTAAACAACTCGATGCGAACACGTTTTAAAAGGTTAGGAAATCAAGTAAATTATATTGTAATTATGCGTTAGGTACCAAATTAAGAGCCAAAATACCAAAACGGGAGAATAACACTGTAATCAAAGGGACTCAGGGGCATGAAACTACGCTATAATCAGGGGGACTCAGAGAGATTAAACCACGCTATAATTAAGAGGGCCCAGAGGGATGAAAACCACGCTATAATTAAGGGGGCCCAGAGGGATGAAAACTACGCTCTGATTAGGGAGACTCAAAGGGATTAAACCACGCTATAATTAAGGGGGCCAGAGGGATGAAAACCACGCTATAATTAAGGGGGCCCAGAGGGATGAAAACTACGCTCTGCTACCAGAAAATGTATATAGTAGTATTTAATGAATATAATAAACTGCGTTCTGCTACCAAAAAATGTATATAGTATATAGTGAAACCACGCCCTGCTACAGAAAATGTATATTGAATAATATAGGGTAGGGTGTGCCGCATTTGTGGAAGCGTGCTGAGGGGGAGGTTATTTATTAATTATTTACCTTATAGTCGGTCTTAGGATAATAGAAATTGTACAGTACCTTATCTTCATGATTCACAACACAAACACTGATTGTTCCCGTGGAATGTTTCACATTAGTTTTCTTCACTTAGGATTACTTGCACTATTATCTTTTGTAGGTTTTGTCTTTGTCAGGTTCAATATCAAGAGGGAATACACAAAAGGGAAATCAAATAAGGCTGAGGGAAAATCACACCGCTAATTAATATATCGACTCAGGAAGGACGTGCGCTCGCGTCGGCCGTCTCACGTGCCCCCTTTACTACCACTCGATAACTACTACTAACTACTACTGACCGCTCGCGCGGGGTGTTCGCACAAGACTCTAAAGTAGTCGGGGATGCCATATATAAACAAACAATATATATATATATATATATATATATATATATATATATATATATATATATATATATATATATATATATATATATATATATATATATATATATATATATATATATATATATATATATATATATATATATATATATATATATATATATATATATATATATATATATATATATATATATATATATATATATATATATATATATATATATATATATATATATATATATATATATATATATATATATATATATATATATATATATATATATATATATATATATATATATATATATATATATATATATATATATACATATAGTTTACATTATATCTCATTGACATAGGTATAAGTATAGGCCGAGAAATCAAGCGTGCGTAGGCACTAACCAAATATAACGAATCACTGGTTGACATCAGTAGGTATATACGTTACAATTCAATTATACAAACGTTACAATTCAATTCGCTCCCAATGAAACAAAACTTTGCAAATATTTCACAAAAACGTTGATACGTATAGTAAATGTTAGAATATCTTGTAATATATATTAAAATACTTATTCAGAGACAAAGAGACATTCTTGGATATAGGTACATAGTCAGTGTCGTAAAATGACAGCGTAAAATCGCAAAATTTAGTAGTGTACATATGAACGTCGTAATTTAAGGTAGGCTTTATAAATTCAACCTACCCTTGTATTTAACCTGCGATAGTTAGGATTCCTCTATATACATATGCATGAACCTTCATAGCAGCGCATAATTTTCTTGACAAGAATGTTAGTGACTCCAACTGTAAAGATTTACGTTAATAACTAACAATTTAGTTTAAAGTGAATGTACATAGACCTTTCTGAAATTATTATGTATAAAGTCCACGAATATGAAAACAATTCAGCAACTTTAATGAATAAATGCAATTAAAAATGCATTTGTATCAGTATCATTGAAAATTATTAGACAAAGGCCAGATGTTTTGTCGTCATTTTTACTTTACGACAGAGAGTGTATCACTTGAAAAGAGAAAATTACAATTGAAAAATCAGACTTAACATTAAAAAAGTTATAAAATAAAAAATCTGAAGAAGGTATAATAATAATAGCATTTATTGATTGAAAGTAAATTCATCGAGGATTCCATGGTTTAAATATTCAGCCAACGTAATGTTCCGAACTTTGCAAATGGAACAACCACGCTATCTGATTACTTACTTCACTGACTTCCACATTTACTGGACCCTCGTCATTTGAGATTTCAGTTTATGTTTTGAAAAATAAATTATGATCAAACAGAATTTTATATAATAACTTCACTTCACTTGTTAATTGGCGTTATTTATTAAGACTTTCGTTCGTTGGTGACAAGTTCAATCGTTGATATTATATGGTGATAATTATAAGACCTTTGATTTTCATAACATTTACACATATTAAATAAATCATTTTAATTTGATTAATCGGGCATATTGAAATTATTTTCGAAATCCGACGTTTCGAACATTTTATAATACATAGCTTTATGCTCTATCCCTAGTGAAGCAGTAAATCCAAAGAGCGACCATTAATATTAAATAATAAGGTCGAATAAGGCACTATGATTTAAAAAGATTTTATGATTTAATGATTTAAAGTACCTGAGACTAAAGTTTCTTATAATTTATATATATTTTGACAATAAATTCAAATATCTTTAAAAAGGACATAAGTTACAAATTGATCAAACGAGAGTAGCGAGCTTAAGATGAGTCTTAAGAGCGGAAATTTGAATAAACAATCGTTAGATACTTTTTGTAATAGTAGACAGAGTGATCGTGAAATTTTTGTACGAAACAATATTGTATTTTCATAGATTTCTAAAATATTTAATAGTAAATCTCAGAATTTTTATTAGACCGAACTGTGTACAATGCAGTTTGTTGCAACAAACAACGTTTAGAAAATATACAGAACTTCACAGTTAATAACATAATAGAATCATCATCAACATAAGTTTTTTATTTTCCTGTACCGAAGTAAATATTATTTTAAAGAAACATTCCCTTTCCAACCAACCAACCAATTTTTCTGTAAGTAATAATCGAGATGTATTCCAAAAGTAAACTAATCTTCTTCCTTACAGCTGATGATCTACTGCAGGCCTTCTAAATGGATGGTGGATATTCCAAGAGTACGACGTTTCGACGAGTATATCATGTATGTGCGTGTAATATACACTTAAATGTTAGAAAACGAAATATGTTTTAATTTAATATGACAGCAAAATTATTGTATACAAAAGTTATATTCTATAATATTACTTGTAAATTTCAAATAATATATTTATCACGTAGCGTTTTATAGTTTCTTCGTACGTAATAAACAAGAGTAAGGGAGTCTCATTATCACCGCCATCTTGTCAATAAGGAACGTGACTTTATAAACGAAACATGAAAAGAGGCACCAAAGTATAGCCAACGTAGAGTCGCAAGTATTAACTTTGAGAAAACGCTTAATTTGAGATATAAAATTAGAACTAGGATATACTCAATTTGTTTGAAATATTTTATATTATACTAGATGCTGCCCGCGGCGTCTGCTCGCGTTTTTTAAATGTATTACGTATATTATATTTTTTAGTGGTATGCCCGAGTTACAGTGTCTTAGTAATTCGTAAGATTTGCCTACATAATCTAGATAATAGTATAACAGGTACTAAATACTAATATAGTGGTTTGGCTTGGACCAACGTTACTCATTTAAAATATTATGATAAAAGACATATTACGACATAACTGTTTTTGAGTTTTTTTACACCTGAAATAAATAATTTTTATTTTTTTTTTGGGTATGTTATGTTGTGAAATATTATACATATTATTTTTTAATACACCTTGTATTTCATAATCCGCAACAAACCAGTTAGATAAGATTTGGATTATCTATTATTGCAACTGAGGGATGATTCTTGTTATGATTCTTATGATTCATCAAACTCTATCCAATGGTTCCTGTGATTAGCGTATACAAACAAACTTTCAAACATGCAAACAGATATATATGAGGGTAGGCGTGAATAAGTAAACAGCTGATTTTTGAGCTCTTAATCTATTATTTTATTTTATTACATTTACAAACATTTTAAAGTGACCTATGTGCTTTTAAATTATTTAACCTACCGCTAGTATTTTCCTATAATAATTTCACTAAGAACAAATTCTGCAAACAAACATGGATGCAATTAAGGAGTCTATTACGGCTATGGCCGAGATGTTTGACGCCAGAATGAGTGAATTCCAACAGGATCTGAACAAAACATCGTCCCCAACTACGATTACGACCTTAGCAGCGGATTTTAATTCATTTAAATGCTTTATTCATGCAGCACTGACTACGTTACAAAAACAGGTGGAACTCCTTACTCGTAATGTCGACCGTATAGAGATGTCGAGGAGACGTAAAGCACTACTTCTTCACGGTATTGATGAGAAGAGATCTGAAGACGTTGCTACTGTTGTTACTAATTTAGTAGTGAATAACCTTGACGTGACTGAGTTTACCTCTTCAGACATTAAAACAGCTTATCGTTTAGGCAGTTCTCATGGAGATAAACCTAGACCTATCGTGGTGAAATTTTCAAGTTCGCAAGTGCGCCACAGTGTTTGGTCTGCGAAGACTAAGTTCAAGGGTTCAGGTATCACAGTTTCAGAATTTTTGACCAAAAGCCGGCATGAAGTATTTATGCTCGCCAGACAACGCTATGGCGTGGGGAAGTGTTAGACGAGTAATGGCTCGATAAATGTTATTGCCCCCAATGGTTTACGCTATCGTGTTGAGTGCATGGCGGAACTTCAGTGTGTACCCGTCGCGCCATCGAAGTCACCATCTGTAGTGTTGGATCAGAAGACCGCTGCAGCTCCAATTAGTACCATTAATAAAACCGTCCAAAGATGTAAGCGAGTGGTAAAGAAATAAGTGATTGGCTCAACTTAAATTAATTTTCGTAGCTGATTTATTTTTTTCTCTTTTTTGTTTATTCACTTCGTCTTCTTTTTCAATTTTTCTCCGTTTTATTATTATTTTCATATTTATTATACCTTATATTTATTTTTTAACTCAATAAGTTATTTATATTTCGCTATTTATTTTTATATAACATATATATATATATATGTTATTATGGCAACCTACAGTGACTCTTGTGATGATTCTTTTACCTCTTTTTCGGCGATTTCTGATGGATTGAGCAGTAATGACAGTTTTCTAAGTATTCCTACACTTAATGAAACACTAGATTCAACCTTCTCAGACGTACTGAAAAATTTTAATATAATTCACTTAAACGCACAGAGTATTCCTGCACACTTTCCAGATTTTTTATCCTTTTTCAATAATAAAAATATACACGCTATTTTAGTTTCAGAGACATGGTTAAAACCTTGCCTGCCTTCGGCTTCTTACTCGCTCCCTGGGTTTCAACTGATCCGTAATGATCGTATTGGCCGTATAGGAGGTGGCGTTGCCATTTATCTACGCTCACACATTCCTTACAGCTTAATAGATATCTCCAAAGTTGACCCGAACACCTCTTCATTGAGGTGTGTTTTACACACTCTAAAATCCTTCTTGGTGTCTACTATAATCCTAGCCTAACGATCGATTATTTTTTATCATTTGAAACCTTGTTGGAGACGTATAAGCCTTCATATAATCACACAATTATAATGGGTGACTTTAACACATGTATTTTGAAAAACAATCATCGTTCTGCCCGCTTAAAGTCTACAGTTGATGGTGCGAACTTACATATTCTCCCCTTATTTGCAACCCATAATTTTCCAAATTGCGTTCCCTCATTGCTGGATCTTATGATTGTTTCTTCTGCTGACCTTGTTGAAAAGCATGGCCAATATCCAGCCTTGGCATTCTCGTACCACGATCTTATATTTTTATCTTATAAAGTCAAACCCCCTAAAGCTAAATCAAGAATCCTTCTGCAACGTAATTTTAATGGAATCGATATAAATTGCTTGCGTGAGGACGCAGCTGCTATCGATTGGTCCAGTGTGCTTAATTGCACGACATCTGATGACCAGCTGGAAATTTTTAATTTACATATTTTAAAATTGTATGATCATCACGCACCACTACGTCCCGTGCGAATGAAACATCTCCCTGCACCTTGGCTAACTGATGATATTAAAAAATTTCAACATAAAAGAAATATTGCTAAAATGAAACTTAAAGCTAACCCTAACAGTATTAATCGTCACAATTATGTTAAGGCCCGAAATCGCTGCAATATGATGTGTAGAGATAACCAACGACGCCATATATATAAGTCTGTTATAGAAGAAAAAGACTCTGGCAAAGTCTGGAATTTTCTCAATTCTATAGGAGTTGGTAAAGCGCAAAGATACGTAAATCCTCAAGATGTCAATTTAAATGAACTCAATAAACACTTCTCTGCTTCTAGTGTCATTGAAGACACAACAAAATTATCTACCATCAATCATCTCAATGCTGTATCCACTCCTAACGCTCCTAATTTTTTCTTTAGTCTATTTGCAGAAAGTGATGTTAAGAAGACCATTATATCCGTCAATTCCAATGCTGTTGGCGCTGACGGCATTTGCCGTAAGATGATCATTCCAATCCTGGATATCTTACTACCTGTTATCACGCATATATTTAACCATTCTATCACACATAAGCAATTTCCCTCAATATGGAAAGATGCTCAAATAATTCCTATACCTAAGAAGCTTAAACCTACAGACCTATCTGATTATCGCCCTATTTCTATCCTTCCGTTTTTGTCCAAAGTCCTTGAGCGGTTAATTCAAAATCAAATGTCACAATTTCTTTATCACCACAACCTTATGAATCCTTTCCAATCTGGTTTCCGTTCTGGTCACAGCACGACAACAGCGTTGGTTAAAGTCACTGATGACATCCGCAAAGGCATGGATATGCATCAAGTCACAGTGTTAGCATTGCTTGACTTCAGCAATGCATTTGGCTCTGTTGACTTTGAGATCATGCTTGCATCTCTAAGGTCTCTTAACATATCTCCTGATGTAATTGACTGGTTTCATGAATACCTGTATGGACGACGGCAACGCTTAAGGATACAAGATTCCTATTCTGATTGGTCTTCAGTCATTGCTGGCGTTCCTCAGGGTGGCGTGTTGTCTCCTCTGTTATTTTCAGTTTTTATAAATATTATTTCTAACGATATTTCTTCTTTCTACCATCTATATGCAGACGATCTACAAATTTACAACCAAGCTGATCTACTGAGTTTAACTGCTGCAATCAAGGATATTAACAATAGCTTACGGAATATATCCACTTGGTGTAAATCATTTGGTCTGCATCTTAACTCAAAAAAAACTCAACTGATTTTAATAGGTAGTTCTAAACTTATATCAAAAATAGATGCTTCGACTTTACCGCCAGTATTTCTTAATAATGACTCCTTACCATATAGTAAAACGGTAAAAGATCTTGGAATCACTTTGGACAACCATATGTCATGGGATTCACAGGTAAGTGAGGTAAGTAGAAAGATCTTTGCGTCATTAGGATCTCTTAAACGCATGCGTAATTTTCTCCGGTACCAACTAAAATTTCGTTAGCAAATACTCTCCTTTTACCGATTCTTGATTATGCTGACATATGCTACCCTGACCTAAGAGAGGACCAATTAGATAAACTTGAGCGCCTTCAAAATTTATGTATTCGCTTCATATTTGGTTTACGCAAATATGATCATATTTCAGATTTTCGTAAGAAACTCAAGTGGCTCCCGATCCGCCTTCGCAGGAATACTCATATACTTCATCTTCTTTACTGTATTCTGTTCAATCCAATTTCTCCTCCATATCTTAAAGAACGTTTCCAATTTTTGGGCGAGTCACATTCTCGGTGTCTTCGCTCGAAACGTTACCTCTCCTTAAAAATTCCTTCCCATGCCTCTTCCTTTTATAGTTGCTCCTTTACCACAACTGCCTGTCGGTTATGGAACTCCCTTCCCCTCGATATTAGAAATGCCAAAACATATTTAATTTTTAAGCGTCGCTTAAAGAAACACTACCTGTCACTTTGATTAATTTATTTTACTTTATTTTATACAGCACGCATATTTTTGTATTTAGATATTTTATTGCGTAATACTTATTCTCATTTAATAATGTGATAATTTTATATGTAAGTGTATGTGTGTGTATATGTGTATGTATATGTAGGTATATATGTTTGTATGTATGTGTATGTATGTATATATATGTATATATATGTATATGTGTGTATATGTATGTATGTATGTGTGTATGTATGTATGTATGTATGTGTTTGTTTGTATGCACATATTTATGTATATTTTATACACTACTTAAAATATTACTTGCACCCCATCCCTACTTCAATTTTGCTATTTCCTCTGCATTAAGGTTGCCTGGCAGAGATTGCTATTTAGCAATAAGGTCGCCTTTTGTACCAACGTATGTTTTCATTTTGTAATTTCTGTATATATTATTGGGTGTACAATAAAGAATTTTTATTATTATTATTATTTATTATTTTTTTCGAATTCTTACTTTTTCTTCATTTTTTAATAACTCTACTGGATTAAGAAAGACTCATTTAGGGTTATGCAAAATTCAAATTAGAAAACACAAATGTATTGATTTCAAAATGTTCAAAACTACAAATATTTTAAGTTTGAGCAGGACACCAGAACGTGTTAGCCCAGGTAAATTATATAATGAATTGCTGCGTTCACATAAGCTGTAGAGAATGATTAGCATTTTCCATATTCAAAGCTTGTATACTTGAATTGTTTGTAGTAGTGTAAACATAGAACAGAGAGCTTCGACCGTTACTGGTTGCCGGTGAATTTCAGGCGTGTGCGTGCAGGTTATTAAATGATTCTGAAACCAAATATTTTTCATCGAATGTTTACAAGGTATGTAACAAGTTTATTATTGCATTAAAAGCTCTTAATTCATATTTTGTTTATAACTTATATAATCAATTGTAAGGTGTCAATTCAACTTTATTGTGTTCTCTTTTTGAAACAAAAATAAAAGCATCCATTTTAAAAACCGTTTTTTCCCTAACATGAGATATGGTTCCTAAAGTACAAAATTCGTCTACTTCATTCAACACCAGCTGGCATTGCTTTGGGTTTCTCGTCCTTATCGCGAAGTCCACGAAAACAAGAATGGATCCGTGTACTTATTATGTCGCTTATAATTTTCGATATAATTTTCATAGCTTTGAAGATTATGTTGAAAATTAAACCAAACATGTTTAAAATTAAAATATCTCAGATATAAAAGTTTTATTTACGTAATTCCCTATTATATAAAATTCTGCAATTAAACTGTATTCGTGAACCAAGAGATATAAGCTCATAATTTGAGAGAAAATACGAAAAATGTATTAACATTTATAAGAAGTCACAAATAATTTTAGATTTTTTACTTTGAAAGTGCTTGACTTCAGATACGAAACTGGACCTCGGATAACCACAATATGTTTGGAACATTTTATAGAACATATGCATATACTATAGTAAAACAACAATACATTAAATATTAAGAAAACTTCATTTAGGGTATCATTAAGATATACAACAGTTATATTCATTATTTACCCTTAGCCTATTCAAGATTCAATGCGTTTTCGTTGACGGAAATTCAACTGTGTATAAAACAGCAAACCAACCATTAGACATGTTTTTTATTTCAATTTTTAGTTATTTAAATATAAATATTACACACAATTTAAGTGAAAAACGTCCATATTATTTTTTTTTTTATACTTTGTTAATTTCAGACACTTCCATAATACAAAATATAATGAATTAATGTACAAAAATCTAACGTATTTTGAATTATTATGTCCCATATATTATAATAAAATATTTTTGACAACCTAATGATATAAAGCGTCCGTAAGTTGATTAAACATAATACGATTTAAATTTTCCTCACTCGAAAACGATTATGACACCTTGTGAAAGAAATTAAATTTGCTAAATAATATTTAACGATTTCTTTTCACTAAATGTGTGTTATTATAATATTAATTGAAATGACGAATAGGACTATGAAAACGTCTTAATGATGAATTCTTATCACACATTTTGCTGTATATTTTAGTTAAATGTCTACGTTTATACAATTTTTCATACGCTGCTGTACAGATAGTGAAATATGAATGAAAAATATTTAAAACATATATATTGATATCTTAAAATATTAATATACGGCGTCCACAGTACTCTCATAGGCATAGAAATTAATGCAAATCAATGACATGTTAGAAGAAACTATTCTTCTAACATGTCATTGATTTGCAAAAGGAAAAGCATAGGGGACATCTCACAGGCTTGGGGGACACCAGTATTTACGTGAAAATAATCAGAGCAAAAACCGTCGACAGCCACTTTTATGCCACGTCCGGTAAGAAAGCAAGCGAAAGAAACACGAGCACATTATTATATACATTTAGATAAAATACAGAAAAACGGCAGCGGAATCATTGTTTAAGTTTTATTCTTTTTCTCCTCTCGTCATATAGTTCTATATTGAGTTGACATACCTACTAGAAGTGCAATGTCTCAGTATTGTATATATGGTTAAAGATACTTTATTTCTCAAAAAGAAATTACATTTCACTTACTTGAGAAAATTTTGACTATAAACATATTTTAAATTAAAACTTCGACAAACAAGTTGAACATATTATTCTTACAATAATTTTTGCTTTAAACAAGGAATTTAAAACACACCCTCAAAGCAACAATAATTGTGTACAAAACAGCGACAAGAAATGCAAACTCATAGACACAGAGTAACAAAAACAGTTTGATCATCAGTTATTTATTTCATACTTTATTTTTATTCTATTTAATTTTATTTATTTCTTTTTTATTTTTGCATTAGCTTAAATCATTTATTTTATTTTAATAATGTATTGTCATGTACTATATATTTTTTTAGTTTAATTTTAAAGATGTTAAATGAATTTGCATTTTTTATCTCTTTAGGTAATTTATTATAGATTTGTACTCCAGCAAAGATCACGGTGCGCGTACCTAGAGCGGTTCGGACTTGAGGTAATAAGATGTGGTCTCCCCTTCGGCTACTACGGGTGTGAGCCTGATGAACTTTTGTGAATGAGATTTGTGAATTAATTGATTTATTCAGAATTTTTCTTATTAATATACAAGTGTCATATGCATGTAATTGTTTTATATTCATGAGCTTTGTCTCCTTATACAATTTGACAGTAGGTGTTAAATAATCGTAATTAAATAATATTTTAATGATTTTATTTTGTGCAATTTGTAGGTCCTTTAAGTTACTTTTTTGAGCAAAACCCCAAATTTCAATTAAGTATTGTAAATGTGGTTTTACTAAAGAATTGTATATTATCAGTCGCACTTGCCGCGGAACGCAGTGAATGAAGTTGCGTAGCTTACCCATTAAAGAACAGAGCTTTGATCTTAAGTGGTCAATCTGTACCTTCCAGTTCAAACAATCGTTTAATCGAAGTCCTAAATATTTTTCAGATTGTAATTGTTGCAGTTTTTGGTTATTAATTTCGAGAGGAGTACAGGAATGTTTTTGTTCTTGGGTTTAAAAATTACGTAACTAGTTTTAGATGCATTGATCGTAAGTAAATTTTGTTGAAACCAATGAACTAGTGTATTCAAATCTTGTTGAGCTTGATTTATTATTTCGTTTAAGTTACTACCAAAATAAAATAGACATGTGTCGTCTGCGTATAGAGAAAGATGACCTTGTATTGGAGTCTTATGTATGGAATTTATGTAAATTAAGAACAGTAGTGGAACCCAATATGGAACCTTGAGGTACACCAAACTTACCAGTACTGTGAGGTTTACTTTGATACTCCCCGATTTTAACTATCTGATAACGGTTGGATAAATATGATTCAAATATTTTGTATGCTATTCCTGATACTCCTACATCGCGAAGTTTACTCAACAATATCGAATGGCTTATCGTATCGAAAGCTTTTTTGAGGTCTATGAATAGCCCCAAGGCAATATTTTTTTTATCGATATTAGTGTGCAATTTTGTTATCATATCAATCGTGGCTTAGAGAGTACTAGATTGGAAGCGAAAGCCATATTGTCTTTTGTAAATAAAATCAATAGACGTAAGGTAGTCATCTAATCGTTTAAATATAATTTTTTCAAAAATTTTTGATATGACTGGAAGTACAGATATCGGCCGGTAATTGTTCGGATCACTTTTAGACCCAGATTTATATATAGGAATGACTTTGGCTACTTTTAAAGCATCTGGAAAGATGCCTTCAGCAAGGTGGTAGTTTATACATTTTGTTAAAATGTCCGTTATTAGGTTACCAATGCACTTTACAGCTTTAGTAGTTATACCGTCGATCCCAGTACTACAGTTTATATCAAGATTATGGATAATTTTGGAAACTTCAGCGGCATCACAAGGTTTGAATGAGGACAATGTTGATGAGTGACGTATTTGTGTTTGTGTGATAGATGGATTTGAAGTGTTGTGATTTTGTTTAGTTAAGATAGTCTCTGCAAGAACAGAACCAATAGTAGCGAAGAAGTGATTGAATGTTTCACAAATCTCATTACCTTCAAGTATAGGACCGGATTCAGTTTGAAGCTTTGACGGAGTGTTGTCAGCCTTGATTGTATTATTTGACAAAGTATTTAATAAATTCTTTAAAATAAAGTATTTAATAAATTATATAAATTGACGATAGAATGTTTTAATACTAGATTCCTTCTATTTAATTTGTTTTAGGCTTAGATATCTTCAGCTTAATTTTTCAGATTAAGCAAATAAACAAGTTTTTAATATTTTAATTAAAAAAGTAGATTATTATTTTATCATGTACCCTCATAACATTATATCAGCTTAGTACTATATACTTTAGCTAACGAAAATTGAAAAATGATGGAGGTATTAAACGAAAATCAATTACAACTAAGCTGTACAGGGATCTTCCGAAGCTTAAAAATGTTTTGATTAGGATTAAATTTATTAGTATTATCATATGATGGAAATGGATATCGAACGATTTTACATATTTTTTATTAACATATTTCTTAATATTTTTTTAACCTTTTAACAGGTCATACAAAAAAATATATTAAAGCTTTGAACGCGCGCCTCCCCAAGTGAGAATCGATCCCGCAAACTATGGTAGTTACAGGCACACGCTACGACTTTGCGCCACAACGGTCCACAATGTTTTCTTTAAATATTTTTCCTATCCTTAGCGTTTACTAAAAATCATAAAAATATTTAATAAAGCATTCTCTCTCGCCAAAACGTGGTTTTTGTAATAATCTTAGTGTTAAGCGGAAAGTAAGTCATGAGCTGTTGAAGCTGATAAAAAAATGGCAGGTAAAGGTACCCTAGATAAAATTATCTGCTAATTATTTTTATCTACGACCTGTGAAACCAAATATTTGTTGTTTATGTACCAGATTTGAAACATATTTTCTGTTTAGGACTATATTACCAATTATTTTCAATGATTCTCCGTGTTAATTGATTCTGAAAAATAAAAATTATGGCTTAACTTAAACCTGGTACAAGAGGCTTGAAAATTAAGTCCAAGGTTTAGTAAGCGTAATCGCTACCGGCAAATCAGGATTGTGAACTTCTGTATAACCGAAAGTTACCTGCCCGGATCGTAATTGTTAATATTCAGAGCCTGTTATGCATATTCAAAGTTTTCATTTCTATTAAGCTTATTTAAATTTTAAATAAATTTCATAACCGTTTGATCATTCTGCTTTCTGAAGAACTATTTAAATAGGTAATATAGACATCAAATATTTCATTTTTACACTTAAAATTACAGATATAATAAGACATTCTGAATAAGATATTCAATATCACAATTTTCGTCCTATGTTTAAAATCTTGTTTATAATGCATTTAAATAAATAAATTAATTTTTATAGTAATTTTTTACCTTTGATTTTCGCAAATTTGACACATTTTAAATAAAACAATTTAACCGGATTAATTTAATATACTATAACTTTTTTGATGTTTCAGTCACTATGCAGTAGTAACGGGTAGACCGAGGTGGCATTTGCCTGTCAGTTGATATAATTACATACATACATACACACATATCTTCACGCTCTAATCCTAGGAGAGTATTTATGTATCAAACTACCATCAACGGTTTCTAAATTGCTTCGCGAACTGCCCTGAATTCCTGCAGAATGTTCTGACTATATCCTGTCCCCTGGTTTCTGGAGAAACTATGTTCTGTTCAGTTTTTAAAGCGTTTATGAGTATGTCTCAATTTCCTTTTGGTAGAAATTTGACAATTTATTTATATTTCTATAGCCTAGTGGATTATTCTGAAAATTGATCTGTACTCCCTGGAGAGTATGTAATGGTTAGACTTGTTCATTGAGTGACACACACCGCAGTCTTTACTACACGCCCAGTTTGATTTAAGTTAAGCTAAAGCCGCACACTGCAAAGCACTGTTTCTTTGTTAGAACTTTTAAGCTATTGCATAGCTTTTATCGAGGGTCTTGAGCGTGGAGACCGAATCCAGACATTCTGTAACGAAAAATCTTAACACACCCCACTCCGACCGGCACAGCGGTGATACTTTTTAGTAGCGATCTCCGGGGCGCACACGCCAGTTGACGGGTTAATGACTTTTAAAAATATCACGCTTGTCTCTTTAGTTCAGCAACCCTGCCTTTAGATTTAGATTTAGCCTGCCTTTAGATGGCATTGGTTGTATTGGAAAAATACCGTAATCAGCTGTTTATGAGAAAGTATATAGGTATATAGTCATGTTTCTCTTTTCAGTTACCATAAACCTATAGTATTAATGACAAATATTCCTGAATAACCGACATATATTGAAAGATAATAAAAATATTTTGAACAATATTAACATCTCATTTAATTAATAAAAGAAAAAAATGTACTTTCATTGTTCACCATGCTCAAAGTGGAACTTGAATTATTATCAAAGAAAAAAAATACTATATGAATAAAATAAATATATAATTGTAATTGCATAAGTTGATAAAAAATGCTTTACCGCGGCAGTCTCCGAGTGCCACACGTATTTTTTTGTTAGAAGAAGTAGTATAAGGTTGTCTCTCTATTGGCTTGTCGATCTTCTTAAAACGCTGCTGGTTTCAATGAAGGACAGTTTATGGACTCGATCTTAATCAGAAAATATTCATAATTATTATTCACATGATTTCCTAACTCCAAGTACATATGACCGATGTGGCGTACAAGCGTAACGCCTGCTTGTAAACGGATTGTGGGTTCGATTTTCACTCGTGGAAATGGATATTTTCCCTTCCATTTCTGCGCTTTGACGACTTTGTAAAGCACGGCGTTGAAGGAGTCGGAAAGCGTGGAACATAGTGTCTAAACACTAGGTTCCTACGGTTGCTGCTGTTTCCTGTTATGCGTAGGATAAAAAGTGAAGCTATAAAAAAATATTTAAAAATTATTATATGACACTTTTGCATCGTTATATTGTACTACTTCTTATTTCATACTATTTCATACATACCTTCTCGCTTAATTTCTAGCAGGGTAGTGTGAAAGTTCTTTTTCACTTTGCTTCAATAAATATGAAACTAAAAACTCAAAATATTATTTATTCAAATAAAGACTTATATAAGAATTTTCGGATCATTAGGTTCGTCAAGTTCAAAATGCACGGAAAGGGAAATTAAGAAGTGCCGGAACACGTCAATTGCTGTTTTCATTATAATAATAGCAATTACTTTACATTACACATACAAATGGCTATGTAACCATAGTAGTTACTGAACGAAATTCAAATTCTTTTATCTACGTTAATGTTATTTAAATACTTTTGGCTGATACAATGATTTAATTATTACCTTTACTACGCCAAAAGTGTAATAATACCAGTGTGATAACACCAACATAATTTAGTACAATGATTAATCAAGACTGCAGCAGACAATACTTAAATTAAGGATCACAAAAAGCGTAATACTGAGAAGGACCCAATACTTTAAGCGATATGTTTTCAACATATATTTCTATAAGTGATATTGTTTAGACAACAAATAAGAGAAATATTCACATGTATTGATCAAGAGAAACAACCAAACTCTTAAGATATAGTAAGCCACTCAATGTCGGCTAGTATTATCAGGATGTATTCTGAAGTAAATTCCCACTTGGATGTGAGTAATGTAATCCTCAATATATCTGAGGATTTCCAATATGGTTAATCTTATACGTTCATTTTGTAAAGTAAAATAAAATTCGGAATGTGCTTCCAATGCGGGCGGCATCACGTCGGGCATGCTACTTACTATTTGGAATAAACTAAAGTGTAAACTTAAAATGGAAATCATTCACGAAAGTTTATACGATTATTTTATCTATATAAGATGAAAAAAGCTGCTTCTTACGTAACGTGCTGTTGTATTATAACATAAAATAATATGGTGATATAAATTATGGCATTATATTCACCATTTTTTGATACATTGTATAAAGCTGAACCCAAACCAACGATTAAATACAAGAGTAGAGAAATATTTTTTCTGCTTACAATTAAATGCCGTGAGACAAAATTAAATTTTAATATTATTCATAGTAAAGAGAAAAATCAAGATTCTGTAATGATAATTATGCTATATAAGGTAGTAAATATCAAATTAATGTGGATTATAGAATATTTACATTATACTATCTTTTTTTAACATTGTTGAAGTTCAACTTAAAAGGGTTAGAGATATGAACTATTATTAAAAATATATATAATTTTTCTTATTACTTAAGTGGTTCGAAATTAGAAGCAAGAGTGATTTTGTAGGAATGGAAGTTGTTATAACTCTACGTTTTAATTGTCTTGCAATGACTATTCCCGTTCTAATACAATATACTAAGCATGTGAAGTCTGACTAAGCGATCCCAGGGTAGTGTGGAAACGTAACGAGAGTTTTTCAAAATGTTTCATGTTGTCTTGGTTTATCTTTCAGACAGAATGTGACTCTAGGTATTATTATTAATATGAAATGAAAAAAAATACTATCTAAAGTGATAAAAACTACCAAAATAAACCGAAGCTTTATAAGTTTACCAGAGAAACCCTTAACAATTATTACCTCATGAAGGCTAAATTTATATTTTAGCGTCCCTGGGATACTTTGTGAATTGATTAAATTACTTAAAGGAAACAATTTAGCTTTTAATATAAATCTAATACACAATAATACAAAAAAAACAAATAGTACAGTATATTAATATTAATGTGACATGTTCCCACGTAAGTGGAAGGTCAGAGACGTGAACAAATTGAGCAGTCGCTCCTAAAACTACTAAACACGGGCAATATCTTGTAATATGGGTGAGAATGGAGCACTTAACGTTTGTAAGTATGGTCCAGTTGGATTAATTAAAATGTTAACCAGACAAATGTAAAAAAATACTCATAACGTATTTGATATAGAATTTGATCTGTACCCCACCAATTATTAAAAACATTATATGTTTGGTGGCGAAACTCAACGTGACGCATTGTTTTGTTACTAGAGCGAAGACATTCTCCCGAGCCCAGCATACAACCCGACTTAATTCAGTGTGCAACTTGTACTTAAAATATTAAATAGTGTAAATATGTAAAGTAGTGTATAAATATAGTGTAATGCTCGTTATTATAAATATGGTACTGAACTCCGTCTACTAGTTTAGTGACCTATAAAGTTGCCTGTATAACTTAACCATTCCTGTATAACTCTTGATATTAGTAACAAAATCCTTCCAATATATAATTTTGAAGGCTACATAGGTAAACTTATCTACTTATCGACGCAACTTATCTACGTATGATAGTAGAGAAAATGATATAGATAATATTACAATGATGATGACGAAGAGAGTTAATCAATGAATTTTTATTATTAATTCAGTTACATGTTACTTTAATGGTAAAAAATATAATATGAGGTCGTCGGGAACAGAGTGTCGTAACACTAGGTTTCTTTTACCTATGGTTTCTGCCTATTCAGACACGTGCAGGACAAAGTAAAAAAGGAAAAAAAATCGATATTTCTTCTTCTACTTAATATACTACTAGTCTATTGCAGCGATCAGCAATAAACTAGTGGTACATTAATTACAAGTAGTACATTGAGCAGTAGCACATATCGCGTAGCACAAGTACATATCTTCTATGAAACTTAATATATCATCGAAAAAATATATAACAAAACATAACAAAAAAATAATATTGTATAGTATACTTTTTCCCAATCCAATATTATATAAGCTTAATTAATGAAAATCCAATTCATCGGAAAAATATTTTTTTACGCCAAAATGAATAGAAATAGAAAACAAATTAATATGTTTTTAAGCAGTGAAATGTTAAAAAAATATTAAGCTTTACGCTTTATCCTATACATGGCAGGGTAGGCAGAGGGAACCGCAGGAACTATAGGAACCTAGAGGTTAAAACACTCCGTTGCTTTTTCGAGGCATTAGTTATAGTAGGTATAACCTTAAAAGCCAACGTTTATCAATTTTATATACTAAAACATAACTTCACGCTTTATCCCTTGTTGTAGTAGTCAGACAGAATAGTAAACGCTGCAGTCCCTACATATATTTTTTGTCCACTGTCACAGATATGCTCTCCGGGGAGTTCGCATAATTTTTAGGAGATCTTCCTCTAGCATCTTCCATAATAAGTTTTTGTCAGTGAACCAAATCTCCTCTTAACTCTTACTACTTACTTTTGCTTCATATATCTTTTTTATCATTTTTCCGTAACTCATTCAGTTGACATACCGAAATTGATGATCATTACATATGTGCAATGATAACATTGATGTTATGTACGTATTTTATATGTTTTATTATAATTATACCTATATATTTCTTTGAGGATCGTCGTGGGGCATAAGCATATCTGCGTGTAAACGCGACGGTCGACGACGGCGACGACGGTCCTCAAAATTTTATCACTTAAAAGGTTAAATTCCCTCGCAATGAAACAGATAATTTTGCGAATATTCCACAAAATTGTCGTATTGCATAATAAAAGTATTTATATAGAGGCAAAGATACATTCTCGGGAATATGGTAACATAAATAGGTTACGTCAAGGCATTTGAGTACACAGTCAGTGTCGTAAATTGAGAGCGTAAAATCATACAATTTAATAGTGTACACATAAAAGTTGTAATAGAAGGTAGGCTTTATAAAGTTGACTATACAAGTATGTAGGTATATATGTAAATCGCAAAATGTACGGTATTGTAGCCACAATGAATTACAGTATATTAGAGCATACAAATGTGTGCTATGTCAGTACAACGCATTATGAAAACAGCTTTGCCGTTGCGTCAAAACTAAAACACTTGTCTACATAAAAACTATACTATAAACTTAACATAATATTTGTTTGGTTATTAAGTTGTTTATTTCCCTCATAAGTCCAGTGTTTTTGTTTTTATATTTAATTAGCGTCACTTAAAATACATATAATAATAATAATAATAATAGCCCGCAGGGCAGCTTGTGGCGAGCTGTTGGGGTGTGGCCACCCCACGGACCTGAGTCCTCCAGAGAGGAATTGTAATTTATCCCCCGCCTCTCGCTTGCCTTCATTGGCCGGCAGAGTGGAGCGCAAGAGCTTTATGCTCGAAAAGGTGGAAGTGCTCAATCTGCGTAATAACGGGGAAACCCGCTCACTAACTTCTCATGATGGTCTTAGCCGACCACACCGATGTTGCGCCCGAGGTACTACGCCGCTTTGTAGGGGCCCATCTAGTGGGAGGCGAGTCACCGTCCGTAGACCTTTCAATTTGAGACTGTTGAAATGGCGGACGTTCGTTAGCCTCATTCAATAGCCCAGTACCCATCCAAACTTCATTCCATAGTAAAAATTTAGTTTTTCATATCCTCAATAGCTCCTACGCATTATCCGGCGACCATCTCTGGGCAATTACCTATGGTTACTCAGAGATGGATCCCGGTTGATGCGTCACAGTAAAATCTTTTATATTCTCTAAGGGGCCTCTACGTGTTGGACCTGTGTCCCCACGCAAGCCTTCCAAAGGACCAGGTTCAGTTGAACCCGAGAATTCCGAAAAGAGAAAAATAATAATAAATATACTTTATTGCACAATTTAAATTAAATAGGAACAAATGAAAAAAAAAAAGGACAACTAGGCGACCTTATCGCTTCAAGTGATCTCTTCTAGGCAACCTTTGGAAGTTGGAGTTGTATAAGGATGGGCGGTGCATTAAAAGGGAAAACGGTTTAAGGTTGAAGTTGAAATTGAAGTTGTAAATCAAGTTCCAGGTAAATTCTACTACTACTAGATAAATATCTTTTTTAGATAATTCTACTTACATAAAACTTGTAAAACCAAAATTTGCTATTTGTACTTCTTGTTATTATTATCTGAACTACTACATACATACATACATACATACATACATAGCTTCTCTATCCCTAGCGGGGTAGTCAGAGAGAACGGAGCGCCAAACGCTGCGGTCTCAGCATACCTCTTTCGCCTCGTCCACTGTCATTAACCTCTTTATACATGCTCTCCGGGGAGTCCTCATGTTTTTTACGTGTCCTTCCTCCAGTATCTTCGATACTGTGTTTTCGAAAGTCAACAGAGGTCTCTTACCTGTCTTACCACTCACTTTTGCATCGTATATTTTTTTTACCGTTCTTTCGTCACTCATTCCTTCGACGTGCCCAAACTATCTGAGCACGTTCTTCTTCATTCTTACTGTGACATCCTCGCTGGTACCTACCATCCTATGTACCTCTTCGTTGCAGATTCGGTCAGCTAAGCTGACTCCGCCTATCCTTCGAAGAGATCACATCTTCACAGCATTCATCTTTCTTTAATTCTTCTTCTGCAATACCCACGTTTCACTGCTATATTATAACAGCGTCGAAACCAAAACTGCATTGTGTTCGGCTAAACGTAAAGCTACGCTGACATTCTGCCGTCTTAACAACGCAGCTTAGGCACAGTTCATTCTGTTACCGGCAGCAACACGTCTGTCCACATCCATTTCGTATTTACCATCTCTACTTAACATACTTCTCAAGTATACTACTTCACACGTCATTATGTTTGGAGTAAATAATATTTACTATATTAATTACGTGAAAGTAAATGATTACAACATTCTGTACATTTTTTCTTTACTTCACAATTACGAGGGTCAAACTGAAAGTTCTTAGAAAATCAAAAACTAAGCATTCGAGCAAGTTATTAGTTTCATTACAACTTTTCAAAATAGCGTCCATTTACATCAATACATCGCTGCATTCGATGGAACCATTGAGAAAAGCACCTTGCCCACTCGGCCTTAGGGGTCTCTTCAACGGCGTTTTGAAACGCAGCCACTGTTTCTTCGGCGTCCATAAAATGTTTTCTTCTTCTTCTTTCTGTCTTTCCGAAGAACGAGGTCACCATCTTTTTTCCAACACTTCGACCTCTCTTCACTTTAGTTGGCAACTCTTCGGAAGGAAATCGAAGTCTATCATAACTTTCTTGTTGACTTATATGACATCGAAAGTCATAAAAAATCATGGCACGAAAATTTTCTTGGCTTAAATTCATTCTGACGTGCACAGACAATTTTCAATTTGCCGCCAAATCGTAAAACAAATGACGAATGAATGAAATGTATACTCAATATTATTGGTAAAGAGTTCTATTTTCAAAATTTAAACTTATTTTTTTAATATAATGCTTTTAAGTTGCCAGTTCTAAAAACTTTCAGTTTGGCCCTCGTATTACAAATTGTGGTTTAAATTTATTACGAAACAAGAACATTATGCCAGAAACTGAAGGATTTTGTTGAATGTAATCGCTACCGCCAAGCCAGGATTGTAAACTTCTGTATAACCAAAAGTTACCTACTCGAATCGTAATTGTTAATATTCAGAGCTTCTTATGCATAATCAAAGTTTTAATTTCTATTAAGATTATTTAAATTTCAAATAGATGTTATAACCATTTTATTATACGAATAATAATGAAGGAGTAACTCAAGGGTAGAATTATTTTAATGAATATTAGGTATTTGATTTACATTATGAATTTAATTATATTTGTTGATAAAAATACAGACAGAACCTATACTTACAACAGTCAATGTCACAATTTTCATCCAATGTTTGAAATTTGATTGATAATACAGTTAAACAAAGAATATTTTACTACTTATACTTCTCTAAAATATTTTTAAGTAATTCTAATTTGATTCAACTAATAATTAAACTTTCTTGTCTACTTTTTGATGATTTAATAAACGTATAAAATCGCCACTGATAAAGTGACATAATACTAAGAATATCACGTTTCACGGTGACGAGCGATATTTAGCACTTTATATGTCCGGGACAGAAAAAGAATAAATTTTAAATAATCATTCAACTTTTGTTTCACTGTATTTTGTCTAAATATAATGTTATATAGTTTTCTTCTATTTCTTATATATATATATATATATATATATATATATATATATATATATATATATATATATATATATATATATATATATATATATATATATATATATATATATATATATATATATATATATATATATATATATATATATATATATATATAAGAATTAATTAGTTTACAATTATATCGTTAAGGTACGATACATGCGACTTGAAGTGCTATTTTGCTGTTGTTATATCAAGTGCTATGTCTGATTAAAGTGGATTTCATGATTAATATGAGTATAATGTTACAAAATGAAAAGAATATATTTCATTTAAACTAGTAACTGTAATGTTGCTGACGGTTATCATGTTATGATAATATGTCTAGGTACAATATGCCAAGGACTATATTTTAGCACAATATAATGGAATAAGTAATACTTAACAAATTATGATTTATTAATAATACAGTCATAAACTAAAGAAATGGGTAGCTTAACTTTTCCATTGTAGGGATTGGACAATAAATATTACTGTCTAAAGTAAACGTTTGTTACAGCTACGGTACCTCAAGGCACCGTACTTCCACCTTTGCCTTTTACATTTCCCACGTTACGTATTGTTCTTTTCATCTGACGACTTGCAATTGTATAAAAACTCGTATATGACTGAGCTTGTCAAGGTCTTATTTGCTTGAACAAAAACCACGTCGCGGTTAAATCTAGTTTATCTAAATAATTATAAACAATTATTACTGGTAGCAGCAGGTTAAGAACTGAAATAGACTAGAAATCAATACCGGATATACAACATGCTAGTTTTCATATAAAGAAAGAAGTTTGATATATGTAATACATATCCTGGACACACCTAACATCAACGTTAAATTCCAGAAAAGGTCCTTTTCACTTTATGCTATTTTTCTCTGGAGTAAATTACCTAAAGCAATTCAGGAAAGTATGGCTATAGATACATTTAAGAAAAAAGTTAAGCAGCATGTCGAAAAAAGTTGCCATTCGCCATCTATTTTTTTATTGTTACGAACATCTATATTCTGATTTAAACTCGAATCTGTATAAATATACGAAAGCAGTCAAACTGTAGGTATGAGAAAAATTTGATACCAACTGGTTGACTGAAAGAAATCTCTATTATAGATGAGTTCAAAATTTCTAACAATATTTCCAATTTGAAAAATTCTATGCTATGGAGTCGATCACCAAATTCAATTACTATGAACAACATACCAAAAATGACTTGACTTGGCAAAAGACAAAAATAATTATATTACATTATTCTTTTATCGCCCCTGAAATGGTATAGAAACTCCATCTTCAGGATATAATGAATGACACGTGCAAATGAAATTCAAGCGTCTTTAAAATCTCTTGTTGCAGTCTAAATTAAACAATAATTATTTTAAGGAATAAAATGCGTGTACATTACGACCTAACTCTAAAGCAGATGAATTTTCATAATATTCCTTAACATATATATATATATATATATATATATATATATATATATATATATATATATATATATATATATATATATATATATATATATATATATATATATATATATATATATATATATATATATATATATATATATATATATATATATATATTTTTAGCTTCACGCTTTATCGCGCACATGGCAGGGTAGGCAGAGGGAACTGCAGGAACCATACGAACCTAGTGTTTAGTGTTAAGACACTCCGTTAATTAATCTATGCTTACTCCGTCCCCGCTTTCCGCCGTTTTCGAGGCATTCCGTATTGAGTGGCGGTTTTACTTATAAAATATACTCTGATATTTATCAACACTCAAAAAATATTGACAGTGCATGGTTAAAGAAATTATGTATACGACCGTCAGGAGATCGGAACGAAACAAATAATCATAATTTATTTATTAATTTTTATTAATACAATAATTATCTTACAGCTAAATACAGCTTTAATAGAAATGAGAATAAAGAGTAAATCGAAAATATTACAATTAATAAATAATAGTACAATAGAAGACTTAAAAATTAAAACAATGAGGCATTGAAATGGGCAATTCTCATATTATGAGAAACGGTGCAGTCGCCGGGGAAGCTCCTCTCTTAGTTTGATCCTATCCTAGGTTGGTTTGGTTATCCTATCCTATTTTGGTCCGTCAGCATATTCGTAGGATTAGGGTTACGTAACTATGGAGTAAACAATACTAACCCCCAATAAAATGTTACGTTTGTATTGTTTGTATAAGCAACTTATCCGTAATCATATCTTCTAAGTCACGCGAACCATTGTTAAATACATATTTGTGACAAGTAAATAGATATTAAGAATTCAATGTAGCTCTAGTTTGTCTGCTAAATATTATATTATAATAAGTGTGTACAAAACCGAGTTGCTTCAAATTTATCGTTTATATAATACCTTCTATACATTTCTTAGAGCAGAAAATTTGCTCCAGCTTGATCGTTGTTCCTATAAATTAGTCTGCGGTAGAGCCATAATGCGAACCATGGATTCTAAATATAAATTATGCAGAATTTCTTGTTAAAATATAGATACAAATCCTTATTTATGAGGTCGTTTAGAATAAGATATATTCATGCAAATTTATTCCTATATTAGAGAGATAAATAAATATTTGCGAGGCATGTAATTTTCCCACGCGTGTCTTTGCTTGTTCTAATGCCCATATAGTATATTAATTTGAAAATACCATGTACATAATATTTTACTTAAAATAGGAAAGATATTTTTTAAGAGAACAAATGTTTTATTTATACGATTATGGTAAAAATAGCTACATTGTAAGAGTAATAAAACTCATCCTGTCAATGTAAAATGGAGAACAAACGTCCAGCATGTGGGGCTGTAGGTTCCATTAAAATAATGAAATAATTTCGCAATTTGGTTTACAATATATATTATAATTTTTATAGTCATACAATAACATAATTAGCCCCTTAATCTACTGAAGAAATATATAGTTCTATCAAGATTCACGACATGATATGATAAGCTCAACGTCACTCTATATTACTTAAATAAAGAAGATATATCGACAATATTGTGATGGCATCACTGCTGTTCACAGTTCAGGTAAAAGCATTACCAAAGCGTGATAGAAAGCTTAGACAAAAAGGATTAACGTCGTATTTTCCTTTAATCTTTCGTTATTTAAGAGGGAAGGTGTCGGCATTAGCTTTCGACGCTAACCTCAATGCTTTTGTAATTGAGTAAAAATATATTTATGATTTTAAAGTGTTAATCCACTCTTAGAAAAATGCTTAAAAACACAAATATTTTTTTTAACGAAGCGGAATTTGAACCCGCGGGTTTAAATCTCTCTGCGTAAATTTTTTTTTTATGTTTCGTTTAAGTATTAAGTAAGAATACAAGTTTGCACTAAGCAATGTTTTTTAAGTATATCTCTACCGTCTTTGCTGCTACTAAAAGGTGAAAGTCGGTCACACGATATATCTTACCTTAGATTAAATGATAAATAGGTCTTAGGCTGGCGTGTTGTTTTAGACAAAATTCAAAAGAAATATTTAAAAAAAAACATCATTCAAGTGCGAGTTGGTCTAAGGTTCCGTAACAATTTCTTGATTGGTTCCGTAACAAATTTGGATCTCCGACAAGTACTAGTTAGAAACTGTTATATTATTAATATTTCCAGAATAATCCTAAAGGATATTAAAATACAAATATTCCAAATTCAATCAAGACGGTTGGATCCACGTATAAAAATTTAAAGTCCACCCACGACGGTAAATGCAGTTTTCTGTAAGTAATTATACCAAGTATTAAAGTGTAATGTGCCCCATAAATTGATGCTATTAGGCAAACAATGTGGTTAAAACGTTTTTTAATATGCTTAAAGATTAAAAAAAAATTAGGCATGGAGACTATATTATATATATTTAGTAACAAAATGAGTAAACTACTCTAAGATGAAATGATCAATGATCTCTTCAAAATATTTAACTTTTAATATGTATATTATAACTAGTTTACTTATTAAAACTAACTGAATAAATTAGCAAATAATGTGCCTTCTAATCATTTATTATTTTAAACGATAAAGCTTAACACAAAATTACCTCGTCAAAATTTCTTTACAAAATAGTTAACGACTCGTAAACTCACGGAACTATTTAAGCTGCTACATTTCGGGAATTAAGAGGGAAGAAACTTTAGTATCACACTTAACGAGAACCAATTAGCGAAGTTTACAGAGTGTCCGAAGACTGGCTAATTTTTTTGTATAACCCAACAAAATTAAAATATACGTGTTCATTTTTATATTTAATTAAAATTTATGCTTATGGATATGTATCTATATTTTTTCTATTAAATATACTTCCCCTTTACTTCAGAAATGCAGTACATGGTGTGTTTGGTGACGAGCCCCAATTATATACGTTTTATATATAAGTTCTATGAAATGTATAATTTCAGCTTAAGCGAGCTTATACGTTGTCATTTATTGGTATAAATCTTGTATTGGTAAAATTTGTGGCCAAAATTTAAACTTAATAATTTATAATATGTAGTACATACTTAAAAAATAAGTTATAAAGCAAAATACCCTCTTCATCCTTTCTAGAATATGTTTAAAATTTCACGTTAACGTGTATTAATATTCATATGCATTGTATAATACTACCTGAATGTGCCTGAATTTCATCACACATATTTACTGAATCCATTAAGTATTATACATGCGTAATGTATTTCGGCATGTTCGAGTGAGCATCATGAATGTATAAATGATGTTTATTCCAGAAATTTATGAAATAATACAAAATATATTAAAATTGAAAATAAAATAGTATTTTAGTTTACTAATAGAATAAGTCAACGATTTTTTTGTGTATTAATGTCTTTACATTTGTTACTTTTATCTGGGTGATAAATACTAAAACTGATCCATATTTTGCATACTTATATTGACAGCTACGCGATGATGTATATTACCTCAAGTAGGTGACAATAGATGTTGAATATTGACATGGGACTCCAAATGATCTGCCATTAACACACTGTCCACTGTCACGAAGAAAGATTCGATATTAAACGTTCATATCTAAACAAAATTATTAGAGAAGTGGTATGATATAATATATGGTACTAAATTAATGTTCAACTATTTGTTTATTAAATTATAGAGAACAATAGTTTTTTAATGTATACTTTAACTGACTAAATAATAGCCAATATTACTGAGGTAGTAGTATGATAATTATCACAAAATTCTATAAAAGAGTTATAATTATATCA
Source organism: Dione vanillae (assembly GCA_037178615.1). Classification (NCBI taxonomy): domain Eukaryota; kingdom Metazoa; phylum Arthropoda; class Insecta; order Lepidoptera; family Nymphalidae; genus Dione; species Dione vanillae. The sequence goes on from JAZFAU010000171.1 coordinate 334,249, forward strand.
TCACCTTATATATTAAAACTCTTTTCTACGTTTTGAAAGAACAGCAACTATATAAGAATATTTGTGTAAAAAAAGAAAGTAGTACTAGTTAATAATGATACATCACATAAAACAGAATAAACTGTTTATAAATAATTTTAAGTAAAGTATTTATATATAATAATAACTTAGAATAAACACAAGGCATAGTGAAAATAATGTTCAATTTAATGCAAAATGATACTTATCTCGTTTTAAAATTGTGAGTCTGTTTATAAAGCATCCATTGGAATCTAATTATTTGAACAACTCAATGCCTTCGAATCCAATTACGTCAGCGACAAATTACTTAATTTTAAGCTCATATGTTGCCATCATAACTCATAACTGGTTATCTCGTTTTGTGCTAGATATAATTTAAATTGCAAATATTATGCGATAAGAAATAAGCTTTGTGCTATAACATTTACGGCTTACGGAAATGGCTCTCGAAATGCTATTTAACTTGGAAATCATCAGCTGCTCTAGTTTCTTGCATTTTAATAACTATCCAGAATATATTAACAAATCCTGCTGTTGTGGGTATTCTTTTTAAATCATATTTACCAGTTTTGTGTTGAAAATATTTTTCATAGCAACATTTTACGCTATAAAAAACCTAAATTAAAGTTTGCTTAAATCTTGCCTATATATAAGGGATAATAAATAGTCTTTTCGGGAAATATTGACTTAGTCAAAGGCACAAAAGCGCTATAAGCAATGAAGAAAATATTTACGGAAGAAAATATTTATCCAAAAGTAAATCATAATAAAAAATCCCAATTTTACAGTAACAGCTCGCAAATTATCCACCCTCAGTCTAGATTTCCACCTGTGTATTTTGAAATTTGTTGAATTTCTATTTTTGCCCAATTCCACAACATTTCGTTTGACTTCATCTTTTTTTTGTCACTTACTTGTTCTAAATTCAATTTTAAGATTTTTTTATGTTGTAGTTTAGTATATTGCGATATTCACATAAACATTAAGCTTTTTTTGAAATTACCATAGTCAATTTATTTATCTAGAATTTGATATGAAATATTAAGCTACAAGAAATGGCTTTGAGTAATTTATTTCAACCATAAATCTCGAAGTTATTGTACTTTGTTGTTTAGTTGCTCTGTTTTAAACTCAAACACAATTTGAGGTTGATGTTCACTTGTTAATTGGTGGATAAACTATTTTAAACAAAAAATAGCTCATATAATATATTGGTTTGAAACTTTGAATTTTACTATCTTATTATTTTCATAATTTAATAATTAGTAATAACTCGATGCGGGAAATGAATCTTGTTTTATACAATTTATCTCGAATAGAAATGTAATCTGAATTGTAAATATCCACATCAAGCAGCACAAACAGCTTTGTGCAAGTTACATTTGCATTGAAATTAAGAAAGGATTGCATCTGCTACATAAAGTTGCGTCACTTCTTTCGTTCGTTCAGATATATTTATATGAATATACTACAGGGAACTTAAATATCTTTGCCTTTAATAGACAATCGTATTTTTATTAGTATATGTCAACGTAACATTACAAGAGTCGTTAGATTAAATTATATATTACAAGATGTCTGTACGGAAGTAAAAAATATATATGGTATTTTTTTGCAAAAACAATGAAAAAAATTTAATGGAATTGGTTTATCATAATACTCAGGCTCCAACTTCATCAATAAGATAAATCTCAATTTATTACACTATCTCAAAATTTTCCACAAAGAAAATAAATTCTCTCGGATTTATTGAAAAACGGTTCACTGCTTTTATAACCCGCATCACGGCTCGCTTTGAAGAAACAAAACGCTCGAATCTTAATTATTACAAATTTCTTGAAGCGTTATTAAAATAGTATTTAATTTTATTTAAAAAAAAGTATGTAGTTTAGTAATATGATATATAATATCCAGATATCTAATTCTGATTATAAATACATATATTTTAATGTCAGTGATAAAAAATCGTAAAGAGGTTCATGTATTTAAAATAAAGTAAAACTTAGTTTAAATATAATATTCGAAGGATGCAGAGAAGGAACTGCTTAGCATTCCATGGATTCACCGTGCGAGTGCCGGCCTTGCGACCCAAGTGTAGGTTTAAAGGGGCCCTTTAAAATGCATTCACGGTCACATTCACTGTCCGAGCTCCTCCCACTACCTAACCAAATTCGAAATGATTCCGCTAATGCCGCCTTTGAAGTACGTTCTAGAAATTTATTAGTAATAGTTCGAGATCTTTTAGTAAGCTAAAGAGAGATTTCGCTGTTATACCTTTCGCTCCTACTTTCACCGCGTATGAATTTACTGTAAACCTATTCCTGGTTTACTGATACTATGATATATTTTGTTTTAATTTGCATAAATCATCTTGATTTTTAACGGATATTGTTAATTCAATTTTATTTTTGCTGTTTGGTATTGCTGGTATTAAGGAACTCTTTGGGTATTAATTAGCAGCGGCTCTGTGTTTGTAGAAACAAAGCAATAAGCCAATATTTTTCAGATTTATTAAAAAAAAACTGATTCAATAATATTTTATAATACAAAAGCACCTTTTTATCATAACAAAAGACTAAGATATCAGGAAGTAAATTAAGAAAGTAGCCTTTCAAATTATGCAAATACGCTTAATAAATTGTGTAAAAGTTCAGAACCAATCAAAACTTAGATGCCGTCAACAGGTGTCACTAGCACCGAACGAATGTCTACTTGATCAATACTAATAGTGGCTCGTAGAGTACCTATATTTTACATAAGCTTCGAAATTTGTTACTTAATCTTAGATTATCTCGTATTAAATTTAAGTGTTTTGTTACACATTTTGTATGGCTTAAGATTCTTAAAAATTAACAAAGAAAATATAACACGAACCTATATCTTATTGGATCAATTTATAAAATTAATTTACAAGAAAATTCGTTTACATTTAAATATTCATTCATATAATAGAAGGCCATTGTAGTGCAGCGATACAGCATATGCCAGAAAATGCGACCATTGTGGGTTCAATTGACAAACGAGGACAATGAATCACTTCTTTTCCTCATACAAAGTACACTGTAAGTGCAACCCCTACAATGCGCAATGTCTCAAAACTGCCAGGGAAGTTTGAAATGGAGTGAAATTCACCGACGGATTAAATCAATTTATTCGACGTGCTTTGCCGTGCCAAATTGTAGAAACAAAAACAATTCAGAACTCCAACCGGTCATCGAATCCATCACCATCGCATCCACAGTCACATACTGCAACACTGCGCCATGTTAGTCTTAAATTCATAATTATTCTATTATATAATAGTTACATATTTAAAATATTACATTTTTTATTATGTATACTTATTATTGTGGAATAATGTAGATATATGTCATATTGTTACTAATATATAAGAATATGACATTGAAAACTGTATAAAAATTGTTAAGGAATGTTCTTCTATTTGGTCTTGAAATATTAAAAAATATTTACCATCCAAAAAATATTATCTTTTAATTGAAATATTATCCTACAAAAGTTATAAAACTCCTATAAAACCTTACGTCAATATTGTCTTACATTATGGATAAATTGGGACTTTGAACCTGAAAGGTACACATAAATACCAAAACTAAGTGACTCCTAAAATGTTTATTTGGTAATACTGCGTCCAGAAGTCTCCCTTGGGCGATCTCATGAAACTTTATATAGAAAAGCAGAAGCTACCTGAATGAGATTTGCAACAATATCCCTATGGAGTTAACTCATTTTAGACTCGAAGTGTTTCGATTCAAGTTACTTGTAACATTCATTTCTCGGGGGATACTGATCGAAAATGTAAACACAGTCAGAGTGAGCCGTCGATATTACTAAAAAAAATTACAATCAGATTATAGTACTAATTTAATGAATTTGTTATTAAAATCCTTTTAAATTATACAGCTCTGTAGATATGTTGTTTATCTTATACGTCAATTGAGTTAAAACCACCGTTAAGCAGATAAATAATGTGAAGTAATTAGTGTGGATTTGGATCCCGCTTTATACACGTATAGAACAGATTTTTTAATATGAACAAAATACAGAAAGATGTCATCGTCGGATAGAATCTGACTGGAAAAGTGATATCATAAGTTTAATACATTATAAAGGCCTAAAATTATAAAAAAAATGAAATAATATCTTATTTTACACAGAACAAAGATAAATATATTCACCCTTTATCCCGTACATGGCAGGGTAACAATAAGGAACTGCAGGAACTATAAGAACCTAGTGTTAAGACACTCCGTTGCTTAGTCTCTGCTTTCTCCGTCCCTATTTTCCTACTTTTCGTGATATTGAGTGTTGAGTAGCAGAACTCAACGCCGCGCTTTGCTTAGTTTCCAGAGCGAAAAAATTGAAGTAGAGAAATCTGTCTTCCTCGAGTGGGAATCGAACCCACAAACCGTCGCGTTGACATGCAGACGCTTCGCCTCTGCGCCACGACGGTCCTCTAAACCTGTTTATTTATATCTAAATTATATATAAATCAAAATAATTCAAATAATTAAATTTGAAAAGCAATATAAATGGATTATAATGAACACGGTACATGAGTTCAATAAAAATAGGTCATTAGAAAGTTAATTAATATCGTAGTTAGTTAATTAAGGGACTGATACAAATAATTTTTATCTTCTGACAAATTACACATATTTAATTTTGGCATACGATCTCGACCATGATAAAAAAAAAACAAATTTGAAGTTTTATGTAAAAAAAAATACTAGGACTTCATATGTGTCCACACTAACCTGGGATCGCTTAGTCAGATTTCACATATATTGTTTAATATATTATTATATATAAAACGTAGTCATTTTTTACCTATTCTGTTAATTAATTTTAATTATAATTTTAAAACAAAAATCACTCTTGTCTCTAGCATCGAGCAAGTTATAAATTTAATTCTAATTTCTTAATGAATAATTATAAAGATTTGTTTTTTTTTTAGATCCTCCGCTGCCACCGTACATAATTAGTTGACATTTCATTAATTATATTTTGTAAACATAGTGTTTTAGCTACAGAGTATTTCTCTAACTGACCGAAAAAACCTAACAATTATTCCAAATACAATATTAATTAAAGAATAACTCACAGGAATTATCTACACTTATTATATATTGTATACTGTATATTGCAAAGTTTTAAGCTTCAGATTTGCAATTACAATAGACTAGCTGCAGGAGGAAGTTTTACGTGCTATTTAAGTATAATTTGAGTTTTTAAATTATTTAAATTTAAGCATTTATTTATAATGTAAAATACCCTATATAAAATATGAATGTTATGTTTTATGTTTTGAGAATTATTAAAAAAGTTTTTTAAAAATACGTTTACGTTGAACATTATCTCCAAATAATCTTCTTCTTCTTCTCTTTAATTAAGGCGTCTCGAACTTGCCAGTTGAGCACCATTCACTTCGCCAATGTCACGTTGAATGGAGAACACACAAAGGAGAATGTACGGTAAAAAAAGAGATATCATTACACAGTTGAAGAATCCATGTTTAAAAGAGATCCATTTTAAATCCATCACCTATAACAAAATCACTGATAAATAAAATATATACAAACAATACATTTACATAGATGTTCGCTAATACTTTAATATTATTATATGTAATTACACAAAAATTTACACAAAGGACTAAACACAAACATTAACAATGATTGAACATTAAGGGCGCGAGGAACTTTTAAAGGGAGGAATCATAAATGGGGTGAGCTAATTTGGAGCAAGAGAAAAGGATATGGGCAGGGGAACCGTCGTCTAGGCCACATTCTCACAGTAAATGGTCCCTGACCCTGATCTTGGCCAGATGAATAGGTGTACATGCATGTCCAAGGCATAAACGACAAATTGTTGAAATAACTTTCCATTATACCTATTTATTATATATTTCCATATTATTATGGAAATATATAATAAATAGGTATAATGGAAAGTTATTTTATAGTTTTTAAATATATTATATTTCAATATTAAAGAGAGTAAAACCAAGGACGCTTTGGGATATCATGAAATTTCTTCAACCTGCGTAATATTTTTCTTTCTGGGATTTTGACGAATCCCAGTATGGGTCCAGAACAAATAACACGTAATCAATATGACTACGGATAAGAGCACTTCACAGAAGCTCTTGAGTATACGGGTGCGCACCCTACCACACACCAGATACAGCTCTTAAAGCGTTAATGTCCTTTTCGCATTTTTTGCTGATATATTCAGCGTGTGCAATTCCGTTCAGTCGTTTATCGAGTACTATGCCAAGAAATTTCACATTATCTATTATTCTATATATTAAAATTTGGAGTACTCCTCTTTTTAGAGAATACCACCACTTGGCACGTTGCAATGGATAGTGCAAGGCCATGATTAAACAACCACTTATCAACATAGTGCAAAGCAGAATTTAAGCGAAAAGTTATGTCCTCTACAGATTTTGACCTGTAATAAAAGACGATGTCATCAGCATACTGAAGGATGTTAGAAAAATTGCTAAAAGCTAATTCGAGGCCATGTCTATAAATGTTATACAACAGAGGACTAAGAGCTGAACCCTGAGGAAGACCTTTCTAGACGAGCCTGGAGGGTACAGTAAGAAGCGGGTGTTTAACAGATACCGAACGACCGGTTAGCAAATTACAAATGAAATGATTCATCCTCACCGGAATACTCAGCTGTTGCATTTACTACCTGAGCAATGGAAGATTGACATTATAATAAGCAGATGCAAGATTTAGGAAAACACTCACCATTCCATTCCCTTGGCAAAAGTTCGTCGAATTTCTGTAGTAAAAATACTGAGACTATCTATCGTACTAAGCCCCTTTCTAAAGCCAAAATGAGAGGGCGCTAAGATATTTCTGCTTTCCAATATCCATATAAATCGGTTTTTTAAAATCGGTTTTTTAAAATTTTTGCTAATGTAGATGATAGCGCAATGGGTCTATAGGAATCCGGATCAGAAGGACATTTTCCAGGTTTAAGGATAGGAATAACTAACTGGGATTTCCATGAACTGGGGATGTTGCCTGATTGAAATATATTATTAATTAAATTCAAAAAGAATTTAGAGTTTTCATTCAATTCGGACTAGCGTCTTTCAAATCCGTTAAGACGCTTATGAGTTCTTCTAAAGAAAAGGGAGCATTTCCTATGAAGACTCAATTGGTAACTGAAAGAATAAATCAAAGGACGGAACAAAAGGAGGAGCCAATTTGTCAGAAAAATCAGTTAAGCCATTTAGATGGATTATTAGAATTAGAACTTCTCTTAACATTTGTCCACACAACAGAGGAAAAATTGCGAGGATTAAGGAATTCATAGAAATTGACCCACTCAAGTCTTTCTTTCTTCCAAATAAGTTTCTGAAATTAATATATATATTAATATATAATATATAATATCGCTTCGTTTAAATTCAATATAATTTTCCTTTGTCATACGGGCTGCGTATGACACCTCAGCAGATGTTCTCCGATTGACAGAATCAGAGCATTACTGATCCCACCAATTGGAAGGCATCCGATTCTGAATGGAATGTTTTTTGAGGATATGTAAATCGACTGCAGATAAAATGACAGAGACAAACCGATCATAGCAAAGAATAACTCAAGAAGACTATCCGACATGCGATCCACAGAGTCAGCGTACTCATTCCAATTGACTTTTTTAAGTTAAATTTTAGAAGCGGGTAAGTATTAAGTAAGGAAGGAAGTCGATTATCACTCGACATCGACAAAAGAACTGGAAAATGATCACTACCATAGGTGGAAGGAAGTATGGTACCATGATAGTAAGGAAGCAAGAGAAGAAGATGAGAAGAAGATGATGATAAAATCACCCAGGACCAGCACAGGATGAGGAAGGGAAGAGATAACAGACTTTAGCTCAACGAAAAGGGAAGAGGAAGGATGAGGAATATAAGCAGAAAGAAAGGAGATATTAAAGGCTCTCACAGCAACAGCATTAATCTGTTGACTGTGATAAGTGAGTGAGGACAGGAATGATGGGTATGCACCTCCATACCCATTATTTCTGTCCTCACTTAGACAAGAGAAACCTGACACCCTGAATCGGTTGTCAGGCAACAGCCATGTCTCTGAGAGGGCAATAACAGGATTATACAGTAAAACAATACGAAGTAGTTCAGGCTTTTTAGGCCGAACACTTTTACTGTTCCACTGGAGAAAGTTCAGTTTTCCTTAGTTTTGTCACGTGCATCACCCTTATGTGACTGGGAACACCTATAACATCTTGGCTGAGATCTACACTGAGATTTTACATGTCTAAAACGAAAGCAATTAAGACATTGGATTATTAAAAATTTGTAGGGTTCAACCAAAAAAGACCCTATAAGGGAGCTCTTGACCACGGAAACTACGACCGACTGGGTCGAGATTCATTAGGTCACTCCCTTACTTACATTCTCCCTATTCAATCTCCTTGCTTTCAATACTAATTCAGAACCAGAGGGAAACACCAATGACTCAACTAGTTCGTAAAGAAAAATCCACAGGGACATCCCTAATTATACCCATTCGAGTAATATTGAAAGTTGGAATAATCGTAACATATTTACTTAACTTTAATATTGGGTTTGACAAAAATAAATTCGCTGCAGTGGCAGAAAAGAACTGAACGCTGATCTTATTCCGACCGACATTCTTAACACTATTATTGGTGATACCTGTAATCTTATTTCTGTGTAAGAACTGGCCAATTTCGGATTTTCAGAAAGGATTACCACCAGGATCAGGGGATCAAGTGGAGGGGATCTATAATGAAAATAAAAAATGGTTACCTGTAAAGTGGGTTTTACGGGCGAAAATTTTACGTGACAACGTCTTTTTCTCGGTAGAATATTTATTGATATGAATAATAATTATAATATAAATTGCACAAATTTTAACTATAGAAAATATATTTTGTTTACTAACACACATTGTACATGTGTCAAGTGATACGCGCGGCGGACTGATCATAGTTCGGTGACAGTTGACACATCATTACGTTACTTTTTCATAAGTGACTCCGAGCCGCAACCTAATTTAAGACGTTGTCACGTCAAAAAAACCTAAACTTACTTAAACTAGTGTAACATAAATAAACAACACAAATACTCACTACAAAAAATCACCTTGTTAGAATGGAACCATTTATAACACGAAACAATTTCCACTATAGTAAAATGGAAAGGAAAAACAGTACCCTAATAAAAACTCTCAGTAACATGTGTGTCAATCAAAACAAATATCAGCAAAAATAACCCTCCAAATAATAAAAATAAATTGTCAATTTTAAGTCTTTTCTAGAAACTCAACAAATAATGCATAACCAATGATCAATTAATCAGAAATATAATACTTTTAAAACAATAATTTAAAATATTATATTATCGACGTGTTTAGAATTACATATGACATAATTATATAAGGAGTCCATTTAAGTTTCCACTTCAATTTATTCCATATAGAAAGTAGCATGCTCGACGTGATGCCGCCCGCATTGGAAGCACATTTCGAGTTTTATTTTACTTTTAACAAAATGAACGTATAAGATTATTCGTGCTGGAAATCCTCAGATATATTGAGGATTACATCACTCGCATCCAAGTGGGAATTTATTTCAGAATACATTCTGATAATACTACCCGATATTGAGTGGCTTACGAGTTTGATTGTTTCGCTTGATCGGTACATGTAAATTTAATTTAATTTTTTCTTTTATTTTTTATCAAAACGATAGCACTTATCGACGACAGTAAACGGTAGCTTTTTATCGCGCATTGGCTCATTCTCTATGTTACGCTTGTTAGAATCCTAGTTTCTCGAAATTTTTATTTGCACCTTGCGGCTACACTCAGTTAGGCTATTGGCTGCTACAGTCTTGATTTGTCATTGTAATAAATTGTGTTTTGCCCTTACAATTATAATAACTTACTATTACTATACCACAGATACTGCAAAAGTATATGTGCCATATACGTATTCAATAATTTTATTACAATTCTTTAATGTGCTTAACATTCTCTTTGAATGATTGAGTTTTTGAAGAAATCTCCTAAATTAAAATATAGGAAAGAGCTTTCAAGTTGAACTGAACTCAGAAAATTTAATCACCGCCTACAATTCAAACTCTGCAGCGCTCATTATATTTATTGATAAAATGATAATAATTTATAAAATATTTTTGACACGTTTACAATTACATGTAACAAAATAACATAATATACTTTTACAACTAGCAATATACCAGAGATACCTCAAAAGTATACGTGCTAGTTTTCACTAGCAGCTTTCGCTGCAAAGAGTTACGTTACAAACTTTATGAATCCCTCAAGAATAACAATCTACAATTAATTTGTCAAATTCCATCGTAGAGATATTTTTCTTCACGAAAGTTTTTATGAATTTCTGCTGAGGATGAAATCAAAACAGCCTTCTAAGTGGGACTACACGATAGATAACAAAGAAGTTACATGGCGATTAAAAATGAAAGATATCTATTCTTAACTTTGTAATAATGTTGGATTTTTTATTTGTTATTGTTAGAAACAGAAAATCATTTATCTTTAACGATATATATCGAAGCTTTCGATTTATTTATTTATTTTTTATTGTTTTTATAGCTACACGCTTTATCCTGCACATGCCAGGGTAAGCAGAGGGAACCACAGGAACCGTGGAACCTAGTGTTAAGACACTCTGTTTCTTAGTGCCTGCTTTCTCCATCCCCACTTTCCGCCTTTTTCGAGGCATTACGTGTTGAGTGGCGGAACTCAACGTAATGCTTCGTCTCGTTTCCAAAGCGATTAAAATGGATAGAAAAATCCGTTTTCTCCGAGTAGGAATCGAACCCTTAAACCGTCGCGTTTTACTGGCAGACGCTTACGCCTCTGCGCCACGACGGTTCAATGAATACAATGAATTCTATCTTGCTTCAATATGGCTTTTAGGATGAATCGTAAAGAGGTGTCGAAAATTCAATTACTGATAATAATTTCAATGGAAAATTCTAAAGGTTGTGGCTATCCTTTGAACGGAATCAATAAGTGTTATCGGCAGTTCGAGCTTTGCTCTAGACTTCATAATCAATGCTGAGCACACAATCGCCTTTGTTCAAGAGATTCTCACCATCTGTACTGAAATAAAGAAAAGCTGGAAATGTCATTCACTGGGTCAAAGTGCATGTGAGAATCCGATAGTTTGAAAAGGCAGTCGAATTAACTCTACAAGCCGCTCGTAGAAATAAAACAACACATGCATATTACAACAAATATTCTTACTTATTCTACCACACATGACATTAACTGAGGTAAGACAGTATAAACAAAGGGAATGTTAAAAATAATCTATTCCCTACCATCCAATCTGCCTTAAGCTATGTTATGTCCAATATATATTTTGTCTTGAATTTCCACTGAACACAATAGCCTAGAGTAGTATCTTTACCGTTTTTGGCTGATACCTCACACGTTTTTAATTCGTCAATGAACGGAATCATATCTCATATTTTAGATGACTGCCCGCGTTTCGTCTATCAGATGAGATCAGATAGTAAACTATGAAATTAAGTAACTAACTTCTATGCTTATAGTTGCTCAACTACGATCTGCTTGTTTTTTCAGGTACCTTATAAAATTACAAAGTTTACCTTAAAATTTATACAATCGATGTCAAATAATCTAAACAGTTTAGATTTATTTCAATTGCTCAAAGTTTTAACCACTTTCCGAAAGGAGAACATTTAAAATCGATTTTAACCCCAACTACGAATGTCATGAGATTTACTTAGTTACGCTATTTTTGTCTTGTATATCATATTTTAAACCTAGTAAACATATACATGTTATACATATGGAATTTTTAGTTTGATCAAGTTGTAAAGATCATAAAATTCTGTTTCACATAACAATGTAAGGTGTAAGAGCCCATTTGACAACAATAAGGTTCACGGGAAAAATTTAAAAGCCACAAATAATACCGTTGTAATACGTTAATGTCTTCCAAAGCAAAAATAAAGTTAATAGATAATAAATACATCGAATAAAAACTGAAAAAAATATCACTTAAAATATTAATAAATTTTGAATAAAGTAAATAAGTCATTGAATAAAATTTTATATTGGGTTACTTTTTTGATAATATACTATGCGTATATCAAGGTTTGAACAGTAAAAACTTTACGACTTTTGAACGTAAGATCAGGATGACGTACCACGCAATTTGCAGGACAATGTGAATGATAAGGTATGGTCACAAGCTCACTAACAAAAAAAATCAGCTGGTAAGTAATTATATTTTACGGCGTTGTTAATGATCTTGATGAATGAATGAATAAATTCTTTTTTGCATTATTTAGACAATTATCTCGATAATTAACAAAGAAAAGTTTAAAAATTCAGTGCGCGTTTAAGGAACTTTGTAATGACTTTACAAAGATTTCGCTCTATGCTAAGTTTTCACATTAAGCAAAACTTTAAGTGAAGTTCAGTCTAGGCATTTTGCTGCATTATGAGTAGATTATGTCATATATTTTAGCTCTATTCGTTCGATGTTCATTGCATTGGTCCTTATGATCATTTATCAGAAAAATAACGAAAGTAAAAAGTAATAGCAACATAATATTTATAATTTAGTTTTGAATTCAAAATACCTTTGTTCAAATAACTTTTACAAGCACTTTTGTTCGTCACTCCGAGCCAGCAACTGAGAAGGGCGAGTAATTCTTTACTTGCTGTTTTCATTATTATAATATTAATTAATATAATTATTAAGTTAAGACACCTTTCCAATATATATTATGAAGATATTTTGTGAATTTATGAAATTGATTAAATTAGAAAAAGAATTTGAATTATGTACTAGATATACTATAAAGAACGAAACCATAGATGTGTGAACCGTGAACCTGTCTTACTATAAGAAAAGCTTACTTTAAATTTATATTTTTAATTATACGTAGGGATTTGACCGACCTGAACATTTGTTCTTAACAGTAATATTATTGAAATTCTTGCAGTACACAATACAGATTTCTTCGAATATAATAGCAAACAACTTGGTTTAGCCATAAATCCAAATAATATATCAATATATTCTTTATTCAATTAGAATTATGAATAGTGGAATAGACGCACGTAGCCAGTTTTGTCAAGAAGAATAGACAAAAAACTCGACAGTTACTCTTTTTAAAATTTATTGTACGTATTCATTATTATAATATATGTATATATTATACTTCAGTCCTAAAATGTGTGTTCGCTCGAAACGCCATTAGTAAAGAGAAGAAGAAAATGTGTGACACTATCGTCCAGCTAACTCCCTATTGAAATTTTTCATGTAAACTTGACGAAATTTAAAGCTTTGTTGACGATTTTATTGCATCTATTGAATATATAGTATTTAAATCATGTTTACTTAAGTATTCTAGCACAAAGCTTACTCATCAATGGAAAGCTAGATACGGGCTATTTGCAATTCAGATCAGCTTTACGATTAAACGAACAAAACTACGTCTCGAACGTGTAACATCGGATGCTGGCCTCGTCTATAAATCAAGGAATTGTCAACAAGGCTTCTTTTGTTCCGACGATTGAAAAAATACAATGATATATTTCTTGTTTAAAGGAATATATTAATATTATAATCTTTGTATTTTTTTAACATTTTTTACGTATATTTAATTGGAATCACATCGCCATTAACTTTCCATTTTATACAGTATTCCACATTTAACAGAGTACACAGACAGAAAGTAATGTCTAAATACTCTTCCTTCTGCTTAGTTTGAAAGCTCTTGTATCATACTTTTAATGGTAATTTAAATAACTGAGATTTTATGTATGACATATTGAATATTGTTATTTGTAGCTAGATGCATTATTTAAAACAGCTTTGCACATCGCCCAAGTATGCTACGAATACAAAGGGAATTGAGGATTGAGAATTTCCTTTGGTTTATAGTTTATGATTAGGTACGGGTACCAAAGTAGTTACTTTGATGACATTGCCGTCACTGGCCGCTTTTTTTAATTTGAAACGTTTATTTGAACGTCTGCGAATGTTGGTCTGTGAATCAAATTAGAAAAATTACCCTTTATGCACGATGATATTACGTATGTTGAATTTGTTATTGATAAGCACGGGTTACTCTTCTTAATGTAGAAAAGGTTAAGCCGTTTATAGATGCATCCACCCAATCCAATGTATCATGACGTTCCTTTTTGAGATTAAGAAGTTATTCAAAATTAGGGCGATATTCTCTCACTCTTATATAATTTATTAAATAAAAATGTCAATTTCAACTGGTCTTAACAGAAAGAATATTTTTTTAAGCGACCATGTACTTGCACTTTATTATTCGTTACTGTTGGTTTTGTCGAAATCGTGAGGAGCGTCCAATTTGTTTCGCGTTTCGTACGTTAAATAAACAGTCAATTGAACCAAATGGCGGTAGCGTTTATTAGTAGAGTATCTGAACATCATGGTTTCTAAGCAATTTTACAGTCAGTTCATTCTACAGAAATCCGGGGCAATACGTAAGGCAACTCAGAAATCGTTGGCAGTAGTTTTATTTGATAATAATATCAAGTAACAAAACGAAGACCAACTCAATCTATCCGTCACTACAGAACCATGCGAATTGTTCGAAACATCGGGTTTCCAAAAATAGCGTCTGTGCTCGTATATTAAATTAAACAATTTCATCGGTTTAATTGTTAATCCGATTAAATTGTTTTATTTAAATACGCAAATATCGCGAAGGGTCTTAATATAACTAAATAATTACAGACATTACATGTGTCACGACCTGGACGTCTCCTATGTATAGACAATGAACAAGTGAACGAGATTATTATTATATAAATCGTTTATTGATCAATTTTTTTTTTTAAGATATTATAAGTTTATGTTTTAAATATAACGTCAATATGACGAGGGTCCAGTAAGTGCAAAAAGTCAATACGCTAAGTAAAATACACATTTTTATTATGGACATTCCGGCTAATGGCAATTTTATTCAATTTTTGCAAAATATTATGAATGATCTATCCAAAACGAGGAACATGACTGAATATTAAAACCAATGTATTTGTAGGCGAATTTTAAAATTTTCTTTCAGTTACTAACTACCCTAACTTTTTTAGCACTGTATCTTTCATATAATTATTTCATTCCCAATGTTTTGTTAAATTTTTGAGATGTTGGGAAGTGGCGGAAGTTAATGTAGCATTTTACTTTCTTAATAAAGCTCGAAAATAAAGTAAAATTCATATTTCTCAGAGTGTATAACGCACAACTGTCACCAAAATGTCTCAAATAATAAATATCGTTATACAATAGCGTAATGTAAAATATTAAAGTATACAAATATTTGTCTGTTTGTCTGCTTGTACATGGTCTTCTTGAAATAGTAAAAGTAATGAAATGATGCCATAGTAAAAATGATAGTAAGTGACATGTCTTAAATATTTGATGGTCATAAACATCAAGAATCTGGAACATTTAATGTAGAAACACAATAAATCTGGTAAATTACAAGTAAATGGCTCGTTACTAGAACTTGTTAAGCATGAGTATTGAGATACGGAGTAAAATCTCAAAAACAGGCGGAGTCATTTGATTTTATTAATTTTTTTTACTCTGGCAAACGATTAGTCTGCCGTTGAATTGATGTTGGAAAACATTAATATACATGGAATTGTGATTAATGTGAAGTATAATTTTATATTTAAAACATAATACGACTACTCTTTTTCCTATCAACAAAATCCAAAATATTTTATAACATTTTAATGTTTAGTCTGACATTTGAGTGGTTATATTATTTTTATGAGAGAGAGTCAAAAGTTCGATCAAACGATACATCCACTTTGTCGTAAAGTAATATAACAATAACAGTATCGGGCCTTTGTGTGATCTTTTTTAAGAATATATAAAGCGAATATATTTTCTGACAAAGACATGCATATCGAGCGGTTTTATATCGTTATGGAAATTACTTTCACGCCAAAGTTATGTAAATTAAGAAATTACTTCTTGTTATATTCATACTTAAATTGAGAAAAAAATATCAAATTTGTTTTATTTTTATTGTAGCTTTGAATGACAAATGCGTTTTTATACATTAATTTTGATATTTTTTTTACGTATTCGTAGATTTTATACAATATTATAATGTTTATGTAGATTCTATTTTATAGGACAAGAGACAGAAGATCGAATTCTTCATATTATTTATGTTTTACGAATTTATATAAATATATTCATAAAGAAATAAAATTTCACTTATATGAGAACAGTGTTATAAATGTAACAATTCACATCGCCTTACATTCAAACCCAGTCAACGAAATACAAAATTTGCTTCCCGTCGACTTTTTAAAACTAAGTGTCGGACTCTGATACCGACTAGGCGTATGATTTAGAAGTCCAATATAACTTTATCAATAGCGGAGATAATTAATACAGTTTAACAACAGTTTTAAAATGACCAATTGCAAGATTTAATTAGTAGTTGCTAAACTATACAAGCATTTCCAAAGGATACAATGCTGAAATTGTTAACCATCACTACCACCGTCGTTACCAGTGTCTGTTAGAAATTATTCTATTAGAAATTTTATGATCTTAAACCATTCAAGTCATTTGGAAGGTTATTTGGGCCTATTGCCAATGTTGTAAATGTTTACGGGAACGGGAAGTACCAACATTCTTATCAAGAAAATTTAGCACTACCATGAAGTTTGATGCATACATGTACAGAAGAATCCTTACTGTCGTAGATTAAATATAGCGGTGGGTTACTTTATAAAGCCTACCTTCCATTACAACGTTTATGTGTACACTATTAAGCGTTACGATCTTACGCTCTCAGTTTACGACACTGACTGTATACTCAAAGGGCTTCGCGTAACCTATGCATGATATTATATTTCCAAGAATGTCTCTTTGCCTCTACATGAGTATTTTAATATATACATTTTGGAGATATTCGGCTTTTATTAAGCAATACGACGGTTTCGTGAAATACTCGCAGAATTGTCTTGTTCTTTGATAGAAAATTCAATTGTAATATAACTATATATTTATATGGTGAACATATATGGTGACTCGTTAGTAGATATGCACGTTTGACCTCTTAAACCTACTTAAATAATACTCATATAATCTTTTGAATTATGGATATATATTGAATTATTCAATGAAAAATAAATAATATTTAATTATAATGAGGGCTTTGATTTTCGCGATATTTGCACATATTAAGTGAAACAATTTAATCGGATTAATTGCGTATATGGACATTATTTTCGATAACCTGACGTTTTGAGTGGAAACTCGACCCGTGGTGCTGGGTAGATTATGGCGGCATTCATTTTATTAGTTGGTATTGTTAATCAATCAAACTACCGCCAACGATTTCTGAGTTGCCTTGCGTACTCCCCTGCTGCAGATTGAACTGACTGTCCCTGCCCTCTGGTGTGGTGTGTTCGGGATTTTACTTTTTTTAAATGGATTCCAGGTGATAGAACGCTTCCAATCGGCTTTCTTTATAAAAATAGGAATGGCGAATCATTCTGTGGGTATAAATATTTTCCCTAGCGAGTGTGTGAGGTTTAGCAAACCTGATGTAATAGTTAGGTTTATGGGTCATCATAATAATTACGCAAATACATTTACTGCTTTCTATACTAATGTAATGCCACTACTAATTTTACTTGAATTAAGTGTCTACTCTCGCATGTAATTGAGAAGCGAGCATTAAAATGTAAAGCTTTAAGGCGGCAAGACAATACTACATCGATACTATGAGACGATACTCTTCTGTATTTGAAAATAAGTTCTGCTAAAGCAGTTATAAGAACAGTTTTATAAATAATTTTATTCCCTAATATCCATTATACTTTTACTTTAAATAAACAATGATAAAATATGTTTTTTATTATTTTTATTTAGTGTCTTTCATCGTCAACTATGATTTGCATAAGAGTATCGAAAAGGTGAACTATGTGGATTCTTATTAGTCGCGTAATAAAATGACACGTTCATTGTAAAAGGATCTAGGGTTAAAATCACGTCCTGTTGTTTACTAGATGTTCTCATTTTATCCGTTATATCTATTTATATAATTTGAAAGGCAGTAGTCGGATTGTTTAATAGGTGCATTTGAGCTTGTACAACATTAGATGATCATTGAGATGATTTGCAGCCCACACTATTATCAACGAATTTTTAAATAATTGTACTCATCTTCTTAAACCAGTAGCTGTCCTTAATTTTCTACAACATTTTCTATTAAATCAGATATTTCAGTGCGATATGAAAACAGTTAGTCAAACTTCATAGAAAAATTTTAGCACAACTGTACAACGTTCTTGATCAAACGATGGATATTTTATGATCCATTTAGAAACATGATTTTCTAACACATAGCCATTCTTTTGATGATTATTATCCATACCATCTATTATAACTCGTAATGCTTGGTCTCGACTATCGTCTCGTTTTTATTTCAACCAGTCGATACCTTATCATAATTACAGTGAGCTCTACAGGATTTCTGCTAAAATAGTCAGCATGTTGACCTTTGTGGTATTCAACTTCAATATAATTTTTTTTTTAGCTTGACGCTTTATCCCGCACATGGCAGGGTAGGCAGAGGGAACTGCAGGGACTGTGGGAACCTAGTGTTAAGACACTCGGTTATTTAGTCGATGCTTTTTCCGTCCCCGCTTTCCGCCTTTTTCGAGGCATTGAGTGGCGGAACTTAACGCCGTGCTTTGCCTAGTTTGCCAGAGCGAAGAAAATGGAAATAGAAAAATCCATCTTCTCCGACTGGGGATCGAACCCAGAAACCGTCGCGTTACAGGCAGACGTTGCGCCTCTACGCCACGACGGTCTTCCTTACAATATAATAATTCTTAAAAAAAGCCCTCTAATAGATCCTAGGGAGATGATCCTAGGGAGTAAGTATTTTGTTCTTGAACGCCTTCAAAGAATTTGTAATATATCATAAAGACATTGCCAGAAGTATTTTTGTGCTCGAACTACGACCAAGTTCTTTGCTTCATAAGAGTGATATCTACTTTCAGTTTTGGTCACCATGCTCATAAACGCAACGGCATGTTGTCATCCTGCGATGCCTTATACCAATACCACATATAATTGAATTGGAGATTACCCTTTCTTCCTCATGGCGTTCATTCCATTCGTATGTAGTCCCTGATTTAGTTAATTCCCTAACTGAAACCACAATACGTGAGGAATGAGTTAAAAAAAATAAAATAGACAGCCAAACTACAGAAATATCTTACTTGTCTTGATACAGGCGCTTACACAAGATAATTTTTTTTAGGACTCGGACGGACTTGTCCATTTGATTCCACGTTGCATAATATTCAATTAAGCGCTTGAAAAAGCTTTATTTTAGGATGGCTATGAGAGACTATTCAATATTTGGTAGCTCTTCTTTGATTATTTCACATTTTCTTAACACCTCATCAACATACACTTGAGCTGCTTTACCTGGTAAAGGACTTAAAGCCCTATTGATACACCATTTATAGACTAAATTGCTTAATATAAAAGGCATACAACCCATCTGGTATTACAAAGGCTATTTTTTTCAATTGCCACCACCACTATATGGAGTTTGTTTCTGCTGGAATGCTTAATCGTTTTGACATTCGTTCCATCAATTGCGTCATTTCCATAATAAACTATGGCAAGATACTATTTATATTTGCATTAAGTAAAGCTGGTTTTAGTTGTTCTTTCATAGAGGTTCCAGTTTTTCTTGTTTTATTTAATCTATTAAGCTTTCAAGTAAAAATTCAAAATATAATATACAAAATAATTTTCTTGTCAATTTAAATTAAATATACTATCAGTTTCTAAGATCTAAGTACGCACATAAATAACGTATGTACCATCGTTATAATAACTATCAAATTATAACATGCTCAGTGATATAAAATATATTTTATTGAATTACATAAATCTTTATTTAAGTAAATATTTCTGTAATACACAAATATGTATCAATAAAAAACGTTAAATAGGTCGTCTGTATGCTCGTACGTCGAATCTGTAAGTCGTTTTAGAAATTTCATAGTAAATGAGGTATAACATCAGGTATATTGAAGAGTCTTTTTTGGGTACATCTCGATAATCATTGTAAGAGAAGTTCGTCAAGGAGAATGTGTTTAACATGAAAACTGCTGTTGATGATGATGCTTGATGTCATAATTTAATGAGTGTTCTGTTTAATGAGTAGACATTATTATTACATAGTGCAGTCTTACGAAAATGTGACATGTGAGTGAAGCAAGTAATTTTGTACACAACATATATATATCAAAATTTTAATATGGCTACAAATGCTGCTAGCCCCCTGAGGCCAAAGCCGAAGTCAAGATCCAATCAAAGTAACTTTAGAGAACTTTAGAGAAGTAGTCAGCCGTTACCGATAAGCGTCGCAGACTAGTTTTAATAAGTGTTCGATAATAACTTTCGTTAGACAACTTTATATTATTATATACTATAAGTATTTAAAAAATATTGTAGACAACCAACTGATTAAAACAAAATACGTCGCGTTTTTAGTGACGGATATTCAACTCTGACTAAAAAAACAAACCAAAAATAAAAATAAAACTTCTTCTTATTATTATTTATTATTATATATGGTATTTCGAGTTTGCCAGTTGAGCATAAGTTGCTCCGCTAATGTCACATTGAATGATGAGTACACAAAGGAGAATATGCGGTATCATAATTTGTGGTAAAATTCGAAAAGCCTATGTTGTATACGAGCAATATACTAGAATACAGCCATTCATTACTAAAGAATTCCATAAAAAGTGATACACATTAAACCTGTTAGTAGCACATACAGAAAGAAATTTTCCATAATTAACGTATTTTGTAAAGGCTAGCTTAATACGGAGTAATTTATCAGCTTAAACTCAAATTGAAATAAGGACGGGTTAATTAAACAAAAATCAATAATAATTAAGCTTTATAATTAATTTCTATGAACTTTTAAAATTCTATTTAACTAAAATTATTTGTTACAATTAATTGCTTTTAAGCGATAAAATTTAAGGGTTTTCGAAGTTTATGACAATGTTTTGTACATAATCTTAGAACCTTTTGAAAGGTATTAAGGAAAATATATATATATATATATATATATATATATATATATATATATATATATATATATATATATATATATATATATATATATATATATATATATATATATATATATATATATATATATATATATATATATATATATATATATATATATATATATATATATATATATATATATATATATATATATATATATATATATATATATATATATATATATATATATATATATATATATTTATATATATATATATATTTATATATATATATATATATATATATATATATATATATATATATATATATATATATATATATATATATATATATATATATATATATATATATATATATATATATATATATATATATATATATATATATATATACAGCGTAGCGTAGCTTGTCTTGAGCCTTTCAAACTTTATTCGTTTCATAATATAATTATAAAAATATAATATTACATATGTTTTCGTGTGACAATTACTCGTAGTAATAATACTACTTAAAATAAAAGCAATCTATATGTATATGTAGCAATCCCATGTAGAGCAACTTGTACTACAACAATAACATAAAAACCCCAAGGGAAATTGTTCGAATACAAAATAGAAGTCATATTTTATTTTGTTGTACAACAGCGTCATAATATTCAAAATTAAAATTCGTTTTCAACGTCACAGTCACGTCACTCTTTCAGTAAAAGATCACAGAGAAACATAACAACCAGCAAATGCTCAATAGTTTGTAAAAGAAGGTTCTTATAAAAAAGCCGCACAAAAGCCTTTTTCAATATTAGATCCAGCCCCTGATAGGATTCTTATGATGGACACGTATAAGCCAGTTTAGAATCCCTAGAGGATAATTGTGTTTCGTCATCCAGACTGGATATTATTTTTTTTAAACTCGAAAGCCTAAAACGCATAGTACTGGTAGAACTCACAGTTCCGTGGGAAACAAACAACCCTAAAAATCTGAATCTGAAACTTGACAAGTATTTCAATCTTATTGACGAACTGACCAGGCTTAGAGTAAACTAAAAGATCTAGGATCCTTTATAGAATTAAATACTAATACACCTATAGTGCGTCTTCGGAGGCGGCACTAGTGGAATCATTTCAGTGGAGCTCGAGCAGTGGAGGTGAATATTATTGCATTTTAAAGAGCCCCTTTAAACCTAAACTTGGTTAACAACTCCCAAGCTCTGATCGGGGTTTTCTTCAACTCGATGGGCCCGACACCCGGCGAATCCATGGAATATTAAGCAACTTTAAATAATAGTAAGGTATTTTAAACTACCTTACTATTATATACATAAATGTACACTAGTAAAAGTAAAAGTACTGACAGGTTGACGTAAAGATTGTTTAATTAGCCAATAACTTGACTGATGGTAGAATAGACTAGGCGATAAATTGACGATATTAAACTTTTTGTTTGATGACAAACGACACATTTTTTTTACTTTTTAATTATCTATACTATAATAAAGCAGTTAATAATTTTTAAATGTTTATACAAAAAAATCTTAAAGGATGAAGTCAAATCACTAAAACACAAAATCAGTTGATGCAAAAGTTTAGCAACGTCGATTCAAATATATTTAGAATAATTTATTTAGAATGAATAACCTTTACTTTCAAAAAGAACGGTTACTGTAATAAAATTTTATATTTAGCGCTACGTTTTTAAAATTCTCTATATTACGGTGGTGTAATCGTCATAGTTGTACAACTAAAACGTTATCAGTTATCAGTTAACAGCAGAGGTGTTATAACGTTTATAATAATAAATAATAAGATTACATTTATAAATTTCAATTTCAACTCATTTAACGTGACAAATCTCAATGTAAATGTAAAATGAGGAAGATTAATTAATGTTTAACTACGTTTACTTGGTATTAAACATCATGCCAAACTAATAGATGTACTTGTGACAATATACGATGCCAAAAAAAAACATTTAAATTGAAAATTCACAAAATTTGACAAACATTTGAATTGAAAATTCCACGGTATAAAACATCTGAGACTACATGACGATGTGCTTGGCCTAATTTTCATAACATCCCATACAGAGCAGTGAAATTGTTGTTATTAAGGCAGAGAAATGAAAACTGATACTTGATATCAGTAACTAATTCCAATATCAAATACAATCGACATAACAAATTAGGACACCTTTTCAAAAATACATAATTCAGATAAATAGATATACTTATCTAATAGTACAGTAAAACTTGTCAGGAAATAACTACAGGTAGCCTTAGTATAGAAAGCGATAGAGATAATAATGCAATAAACATTATGTAAAAGAATTTACTGACACTTTAGTAATATTTTAATTTAATTTAACAATATGATAGCTCTTAAACTTTTAAGATATGAGATAAATGAGTTCAACCTTTAAGCAAAAACCATGTATGATTGATTTTTTTCATTAAACTTCGATTCCATAACTTTATTATGGCCGAAGTGAACATGTTTTCTTTCAAAAAACAGCGTTTCATTTGAAAATGTTACAGTAATAATATACATTACTCCTTATATACTTGTGAACAACTTTGGTTGGCGTTAAATAAATTAAAGTATATTTTTTTTTTATATATATTATAGGTGGCAAACGAGCTGACAGATCACCTGATGGTAAGTGAATACTGCCGCCCATGGACATTTGCAACACCAGAGGAGCTACAAAATGCGTTGCCGGCCTTTTAGATGGGAATACGCTCTTTTCTTGAAGGTCTGCAGGTCGTATCTGTCCGGAAATACCGAATGCGGCAACTCATTCCACAATTTTGTGGTGCGGGGCAAAAAATTTCTGTTAAAACGTACAGTAGTACTCTGCCAACTGTCAAGGTGTTGGGGGTGGTAGATTTGTCGCATAGATCGATGACGGAAAGAGGCGGCAGGGATCAGCCCGAACAGTTCTTCAGAGCACTCCCCATGATATATGCGGTAGTATTATTGAATTACTATAAGATTTTTAAGAGAAGTAAAAGTATTTAGTCATTATTTATTTAACTATATTGTCAACCAAATTTCGAACACTAGACGAAAATTGTGACACGGAATGTTATAATAAAAAATGGTAATTTTTAATAAAAAAATATTTTAATAAAAAATTTTTAAAAGTGACCGTGGGCCCCAGTGACGCAGAGGATTGTGGATTAGATTCTCATTTTTCGATATCCATTTTGTTTAAGAATACTTTAGGAAAAATTTAGTTAAATTTAGTATTCTTAAAAGCTACTGAAATTTCGAATTTGGTTAAATACCTCCACTACTTTTCAATTTTCAATTATTTAAAGCTGCTATAGTATAACGTTGTAAGCTGGAATAATATTATTAGGGTATGCCATAAAATAGCTTTTTCAAAATACGTTAAGTACAGAAAACCGAATTCTGCGCTCACTCCGGACAGGTCTATTGTGTATCGCTTTGCTTTGAATTCTTAGTAATAAATGGCCGTACTCTAGTAAATTGCTCGTATACAAATTAACAACTCTGCGTATTTTACCACAAATTGTCTTCAGAACGTTTTCTTAAATATTACTCAAAGTAGTCTTTTCTTTTTTTTAACTTCACGCTTTATCCCGCACATGGCAGGGTAGGCAGAGGGAACTGTAGGAACCATATGAACCTAGTGTTAAGACATTTCGTTACTTAGTTCCTGCTTTCTCCGTTCCAGCTTTCCACTGTTTTCGAGATATTGCGTGTTGAGTGGCGAAACTCAACGCCGCACTCTGCCTAGTTTCCAAAGTGAAGAAAATGGAAATAGAAAAATCTATCTTCCCCGAGTGGGAATCGAACCTACAAACCGTCGCGTTTACAGGCAGAACCTAAGCCTCTGCGCCACGACGATCCTCTAAAATAAATCTCTAAAAAAACAAAGTAATCTTAAAAGGTCCTTTGTCTAAAAACGAACTTATAATGATATTTGTGATTTTTAAAGAGTTAATCCACGCTGAAGTTAGAAAAAAATCATACAAGAATTTTGACGCAGCGAATTACAAGAATTTTGATGTAGAACGTATGGCTCAGTGAGCGCTTGCGCGATTCGCAAGAGAGTGCGGGATATAATCACGCTACGTGCAATTTTTTTATGTTTTCTTTAAGTACACATATGATTATTGTTCAAGCGAATGTAAGAAGTTTTTATAAAAAAAATAAATAAAAATTCCAAGAAGTTACTCATAACTTATTTAGAGAGAATAATATTCTTTGAGAAAATAATATTCTTTGTATATTCAGGAGCATAGCACAGCATAAAATAATCCCTAGGCGTCGTAAACGTGACGGTTTGTGGATCCGATTCCCACTCGGAGAAGATGGATTTTGCTTTGGAAAGTAGGAAGTAGGCAAAGCGCGGCGTTAAGTTCCGACAATCTCAACTCAATACGCAATGCCTCGAAAAAGGCGGAAAGTGGGGACAGAGAAAGCAGGGACTAAGCAACGGAGTGTCTTAACACTAGGTTCATATTGTTGCCTACCCTGCAATAAGTGGGATAAAGCGTGAAGCTAAAAAAAACAAAAACTTAACTAACTATATTGACAGCAATTTATATTCCTAGAGCAGGAAAAAAATAAAATTCAAACAAGCATTCAGCCGCTATTTGTATGTGTTTTGTATAAATATTATGAGCTCATAATTATATTATGTTTTGTTACATGATGGGAAGTAAAAGCATTAATCATTATGTATTCAGTCTATTAAAGTTGCGACACCTAATTGACTTGATGTACTTGCTATCTTACTGTTGCTGTATCAGATATGTATATTTATATTGTGACATTATTCTATATTAGAATATTAAGTTCTATTTTAAAGCAGAACATATATGTATGTATATATGGGCGCAAATCAATATACATTTTATGATTTTATTATTAGAAAGTATTTAGTACTGAAATTAATGTTCAATTAATTAAATCAATAAAACCTATTTTAATGTTAAGTTCTTTATGATATTAATTTTAATATTGAACAGTAATGTTAGCTGTTAATTAAATAAAAGGACTGAAATATATATTGTAGAACATATATGTATACCATTGATGAGAATAAACACAGATTTCAGTTATAATATAATATGTTTTGTTTTAATGGAATATTTTACACATAAAATAATTAAAAAATATTCCTTTAAAGAATATTAAATGTGAAAATTAAAATTTACAGAGAGACAAAAGTAAAACGTTCTATTCCACAAAACGTAAATACAAAATATATTTTTTCAGTGTTTTTAACTATTCATACTTCATTATTTGTACAGCAGCTCTATGAAAAGTCGTACAAATATAAACAATTAAATAAAATGTACAGCAAAACGCTAATGTGTGTATGGATTGTATACGAAGGTCTTTTATAATGCTAAATAATTTATTTTAATTAACATCACAATAACAAAATTTTGGAACAAGTAATACGTAAAATAATAATTAGCACAAGAGAATTAAGATTCCCTTCACAAGGTATTATAATCGTTTTCAAGAGAGGAAAATTTTAATGCTATTGAGTAGAATTAAATAGTTAATCTAACCATTTCTTTAATTCTTCTTGAATAGGCTAGGGGTAAACAATGGAATTAATGTCACAATTAAAGTTTATTTTACCATAGAGTCGATTTTCTGTGGAACAATTTTTATAAGTCACATTTTCCAATCTATTATATATTTTATATAATTAGTATTTATTTTAGCGTCAGGGGAGAGCTCTATATCGCCAAATAGCATATCATTACCATACTTAGATGTAAAAACACTTTAACATAATGCTGTCTTTGAATTTTTTGGCAACGGAAAGCGTTTATTATCCTTAACATTGATTTAAATTCAATAATTCTGAATATAGAATATAAATATAAAGATGTTAACATATGATTTAGTATATAAATATATTTCATCCCAGTGAATCTAGCTACCTATCGCAAGTAATAACTTTCTAAAATTATTTGTGACATCTTCAAATTGTATAGTAACTTTTGGAAAGCCTTTTTATCAAATTTGGAGCATAAAGCTTTTTTGTTCAATTGCATAATTTTTCACAACATTACCTAAAAAATATACAAGGGAAATTATACATGCGTAAATTTTAGGTCAATATTTATTGTTTATAAAAGCAATTGAATGATTGTGTGTATTTAATTTTTTTCAATTGGACGTAATATGTAGTCTGTCATTTGAAGGTGTTAAACGGGCACCATTTATCAGGTCACACGCTCTGATAACCTAGAAAGGATAACAAGGTGACGGTCCACTGCAGCAATGTAAATATAATATATCTTTGTGTTTAATAGCTATGGATTTTTTTAGCTTTCACCTGCACATCGCTTGATAGACAGAAAAAACCCTATGGAATAACAAAGCCTACTATATAACTACTAACAAATATAATATATTAAATTAACAAACATAAAATGTATGGAAAGCTGGGACGGAGAAAGCAGGGACTAAGCAACGGAGTGTAGGTTAACACTAGGTTCATATGGTTACTGCAGTTCCCTCTTCCTATCTTGCAAAATGCGGGATAAAGCATGAATCTAAAAATAAAATGTTATTTGTATGACGCTAATTAGTTATAGAAAAAAAAAACAATTATATAAGAGTAAAAATAACTTAAAAGAACAACAAGTACTATATGTATTATATAGTATAACTTGTATGGACGAGTGTATATTTTACATCTCTTCTCATATTAAAATTCGGGTTTAGCCGCAGAGTCATTTTAATAATGAGTTGTACTGGCATCGCATAGGTGCTCTAAATATATATGAAATATTCAACATAATGAACATATTCCTATCACAAGTGTTTGTAAGTTGATTCCTTTTTATTTCGCTTGATAACGCTTAAGATGTAAAAATATATTGATGATAGAATAATATGCATTTAAAATTTATAATAAATTTCAAAAGGAAAAGGTTTGCTTGTTTTCATTTGATACACATATTATAATTTAAATTGATATTCTCATTTTTTTTAAATATTTTTTTTAGTTTTTTTACTTTTTCCGAGAACTAAGATAAAGTAAATAAAAAAAATAGATGGTTAAATATAGCATGAGCATATATTTTGTCGTGGTATGAAGCTTGGACGGAAGCGATTTGATCTTCTATAAAATGTAGTAGCTATATTATTTTTTAACGAGAAATATATATTTAACATGTTTTTTAAAAAGTATCTATAGTGTTTATTTTTATATAAAATTCCTTATAAAAATGTTTAATCAACTGTCACGTACGTACAATAAACATATGTTTATAACCCAAGAATATGCTACGGCGCTACATTTATCTTTACAGTGTTATTATGTGTGCGGCTCTACGTTGGCTATACTTTGATGTCTCTTGTCATATTTCGTTTATGAAGTCACGTTCCTTATTTACAAGGTAGCGGTGATAATGAGATTCCCTTACTCTTGTTTATTACGTACAAATGAACTATAAAAGGTCTTATGCTAGGTGATTTGCCAAGAGTGTATTAATTAAAATTTTCAATTAATATTTATAAATATGTTGTATATATTAATTTTGTTTTCCTATTAAATTAACCGTCAACCGTCATGGTAAAGAGTCGTAAGCATCTACGTGTAAACGTGACTTGAGTGTTCGAGTCCCGCTCGGGGCGGGTGTATTTTTCTATTTCCATTTTTATTTCTGGAAACTAGGCAAAGCGAGACGTTGAGTTCCAATCAATACGCAATGCCTCGAAAAAGACGGAAAGCGGGGACGGAGAAAGCAGGGACTAAGCAAAGAAGTGTCTTAATACTAGGTTTATATGGTTCCTGCAGTTCTCTCTGCCTACTCTGCAATATACGGGATAAAGCATGAAGTAAAAAAAAATGCTTACATAAATAGTATAACATTTGTTGTAATACTACAAAAAATATAATTTCATTAATATATAAATATTGTCTCAATAAAAATATTCGTGAACGTCGTCGAATATCCCTCGTCCGTTTAAGGGTCCCATAGGAGAGAGAAAATATTTAAAAGACAATTTACTTTTTGAATACATCTCGATAGTCATTTTCACGAAAGTTGGTTCAACGAGAATATTACTATAAAAGAATACTTGTTTCAAAAGATTGGTGCTGACGCTGTAAAGACTGATATTAAATTGTGAAATTTAATATCAGTCTTCAGTTGGAATACTTTTTAACCGTTATTTTTTCATACGATGCAGTTTTAAACTTCTCCATGGGCACACTTAAAGTTAGGGCCTATAATAAAATTTCGGACATATTCAGCTTCACTCAGCGTACTTTACCAAGCTCTTTAAAATACTTTAGGACTCATTAGCGATACTCTACAAAATTGCTTCGTACAAAATAAATTCACAGCTATTTTTCCTGTTAATTTGAAATCTAATAATTGTTTATTAGAATTTCCTCTTTTGGAGTGGGAATACTACTCTCTTGTGATCAATTTGTAAGCTCTGTCCTTTGATAAATTATAAGAGTTATCGTTTCAACATTGCTTGTACGGCATTTATGCAAAATGTACAGTATTTTAAATCATAGTCTTAAGTGTTTGATTCGTCATTTAACATTAATTGCCGCTCTTTGGGCTCTAATGGTGTATTATTATGTACTTTATATTTTTAAAAATATACATTTTGGCTTTTTTTAGTTAATTTGATTCCATCAGCTTCTCGTTCGTCAGTTGATATTGCTGAAAGGCTAAAAAGTATAAGGATAATCATCAATTAAAAATAATAACTATCGAAATAAGACATAGAGGTCGTTGTATACAAACAAAACGAAAGAGTAGTTAGTTACGAACTACGACGACAATGTAACGAGTACAAGTCAAGTAATATTATTAATTTACTCTCCCAACAAATACAACACTCGATTTTAGGATTAACTGACGTCACGGCGTTTACCCCATTCAACATAATTAAATGACGAACTGAATTAAAATAAAGTCGTAACCTTCGACATACGTATATGCAAAATAAATCTTTAATATCGTTCGATTCGAGCTCGTTCATATTTATCTATATGAAACACATCTGCTTTAGAGTAACTATAGAAGAAATTAAAATTTTAGAGAGCACTAGACTAGAATTTCTGAAATTCCAACGGAATCAGGAAATGGCATGTTTTTATATTTTACAGTCCACGTCTATGAATTTGCAGACTGCAGATCGTAAGCTTATAAATATAATATTTTTTTATTTCTGCTAAGAGGTACATTATAAAAAAAATATGTAGACTTCTGCTTTCTGTACGACGATATTTCCGTTTATATAATGACAAAGTAAAAGTATCGTCAAAAAGAAATGTATAAGAAAGGAATACAGTCAGACCTGTTAATTATAATTTTTAATTATAATTTATCTCACTCTTCATTTTTTTAATTTTTGAGCGACCTATTCCTAACATAATAATTTTAACAGTGCAGCTTAAAAACAAGTCTGCTTAAAAACATTTTATTTTGCTTTTTATTTATTTTTGGGTAACGACGAAATGGTTTTTCATTAATTGAGTTTATATAAAGTTCAATTGTAAAAGACAATCTATTAAATAAGTTTTCGTTACAATCTACTTACAATATTATTTCAAAGATCTTTAATATTTAAATTAATTTCTTGAGACATATGAAATTCAACGACGTCATATATGTAACTAATTTTTCCGTCCTACTATTACACTACTAGTGCAATAGTAGGATCTACTATTATATTACTAGTCAACTGTAGCAATAGTTCTTTAACCCTTCAATCTGCTTCATTTTGTGTCCCGCACATCGCGGGGAAGGCATGAAGGCATATCATATGTCATCACACATCTGTTACAATAAAATACTATATAACTAAAGTAATAACAGAAATTCATTAGTCCATTCTTTTCGTCATCATCATTGCATTATTATTTCTACCACTTTCTATACTAACGTAGTATGTAGATAAGTTGTACGATAAGTAGATATATTTACCTACAGTATACCTATTTGTTAATCTTATGTACCTTTGGAAAGGTGTCCCATCTTGTTACTACGAATCAAGTAAATTAGAAAGAAGTTCCTGATAACATAATCAAACACACATTGTTTTTGTTTGCATTTGGATGTTTTACGTCACCTATGTTTAATACCATGAAAACGTTTGGCGAAACTTTAATGAATTCAACTGAACCCTATTTAATAACGTTAAGTGCTCCGTTCTCACCTATATTACAGGATATTACCCGTGTTTAATAGTTTTAGCATTGACTCCTTAATTTGTTCACGTCTCTAACCTGCTATTTACGTTGAAATTTGTCTCATAAATGCTGATGATATGAAATTTACAAGTGTAATATGGTTATTTAGCTTAAAATAATAAGCTAATTATGTACTATTGGAACGTTCAAGATGACTAATGGCAGGTATTATTACTAAACTTAAAATTTATACTAGATAATGTTAAATATTATACTTTGTAAAGATAGACTGGATGCAACATTTGCAGTGGACGAGAAAAAACTATGCACGCAGTACCTTCAGAATCCGCGATAGTTTAATAATTATATCGACTAACTGACGAATTAAGACGTAGTCTATCCATGACCACAACTTACTACAAAATGTTCAAAAGGTCGAATTTCTAAATTTTATTAATATTCACTATTAAGTAATTGATTTGTCCATGTTATAGTGACATTATCATTATACGTTGGGCAAGGATTACAACTAGCAAGAAAACAGTGATAAATAAATGAAAATCTTTTAATCATAAAAGATGTATAAGTATATCGTAGGTGGCAGCTAGTTTGTAATATATTATTTAAATATAATTATAAGTCACAAAAAAACGTTAAATTAAATTAAAATCATTTTAAATAAAACAATTTAACCGGATTTATCGCGTATATTATCATTTTTTAGTGAAACCCGACGTTTCGAACACTTTGCAGTAGTCCGTGGTCACGGGTAGACTGAGGTGGCATTCGTCTGTCATTTGATACAATTATTATATCAAACTACCGCCAACGGTTCCTGAGTTGCCTCGCGTACTGCCCTGGATTCCTGCAGAATGAGCTGACTGTATCCTGCCCTCTGGTGTGGTGTGTTTGGGATTTTAAAATTTTTATAAGTGGATCCCAAGTGGTAGAAAGCTTCCAACCGTCTTCTCTATTGAAATTAGGATGTTTTTGTATTTCAATAGCCTCGCGGATCATTCTAGGAATATATTTATTTTCCCTAGCGAGTATATGAGGTTTATCAAACCTGATGTAATGGTTAGGCTTGTTCAAGGAGTGCTCACACACAGCTGACTTTAATACACGCCCATTCTTGATATCTGAGATGTGCTCTTTCACCCTAACACCGATGCTTCTCTTTGTTTGACCACAGTCACAATCAAGTTTGTATACACCTGCACACTGCAAGGGAATATTACATTTAACTGGTCTCAAGAATTGGCTCACTTTTTTGTTAGGCTTAAAAATAGTTTTAATTGAAGCTCTTCTTAAGATGTTGCCGATCCTGTCTGTAACTCCCTTTACATATGGTAGGAGTGCTGGCTGTCTCTCTACTGTGGGTACATCGATACGCCGACGTATAAACTGGCTCAACACATCGCGAAAGTACTTTCTCCACTGCGTGGCCACTCAACATCTTTTGTTAGGGATTCTTACCATTTTGTTAGCGGACTGAAAGACCTTAAGTTAGCTAATAATGAAACCATGGTCAGTTTTGATGTCGAGTCTCTGTTTACTAGTATACCCATTAATAGCGATAGCTCTTAACACTGCACCTTGTCTACCTAGAATATATAAGCGGTACGTAGATGATACTTTTACCATTTTACCTACGGACAACATTAATATTATGACAATATTAAATTTACAATAGAATTAGAGGCAAATAATTCTTTGGCTTTCCTTGATGTTTTAGTTATAAAAAATCCCAATGGCACAGTAGGCCACACAGTGTATAGGAAACCCACTCACACTAACAGATATCTCAATGGTGAATCTCACCATCACCCTACACAGTTATCTACCGTTGGCAAATCTTTATTTCAGAGAGCCCACCACCTCTGCGACGCTGAACACCTAGGGGATGAGCTTCGACTGGTGAAAGATGCCCTTCATCAGAACAAGCTGCCAGTTCCCCGCCAGCGTTGTAAGAAGACCACCAAGCCACCCACAGTAGAGAGACAGCCAGCACTCCTACCATATGTAAAGGGAGTTACAGACAGGATCGGCAACATCTTAAGAAGAGCTTCAATTAAAACTATTTTTAAGCCTAACAAAAAAGTGAGCCAATTCTTGAGACCAGTTAAATGTAATATTCCCTTGCAGTGTGCAGGTGTATACAAACTTGATTGTGACTGTGGCTTATCTTACATTGGTCAAACAAAGAGAAGCATCGGTGTTAGGGTGAAAGAGCACATCTCAGATATCAAGAATGGGCGTGTATTAAAGTCAGCTGTGTGTGAGCACTCCTTGAACAAGCCTAACCATTACATCAGGTTTGATAAACCTCATATACTCGCTAGGGAAAATAAATATATTTCTAGAATGATCCGCGAGGCTATTGAAATACAAAAACATCCTAATTTCTATAGAGAAGACGGTTGGAAGCTTTCTACCACTTGGGATCCACTTATAAAAATTTTAAAATCCCAAACACACCACACCAGAGGGCAGGATACAGTCAGCTCATTCTGCAGGAATCCAGGGCAGTACGCGAGGCAACTCAGGAACCGTTGGCAGTAGTTTGATATAATAATTGTATCAAATGACAGACGAATGCCACCTCAGTCTACCCGTGACCACGGACTACTGCAAAGTGTTCGAAACGTCGGGTTTCACTAAAAAATGATAATATACGCGATAAATCCGGTTAAATTGTTTTATTTAAAATGTATAAAAATCGCGAAAATCAAAGAACTTATTAAATTAAAATCAGATTAAAATTATTTTTTAAAAAAATATTTCAATTATTGGCCATAAAATTACTATATAATTAATTCTTTTTATATTCAGTTAATCCTTTTTATACTGTAAGTTATAAAATACATAGAATCGAGGATGAAAACAGATGACAACAAGGTTAACATTATCATTCATTACAAAATTTCAACAGTTAACTAATAATATAGATGTAGAGACTGTGACGAAAACAATGCCGTAATGGAAAGATTTTATATAATATAGTTTTAAAGTATAAGTATTGTTAACGGTTCATATTTCTTCAATAACATTTTTTTTTTAATTTAAAAAGTTATTTATTTTAAATGAATTTCAACATTGCGTAAACTTTTGCGTCATAAACTATTCTGTGTGTGTTTTAATTTCTAAAGTAATTTTTATAATCAATCAAAACGTAGGTCCTGCCCAGATCTAACAGCTTTACAACAAAAAGGCCCGTAAGTGTAAACCGAATGAAGTACATACAAAGATAATAGATAAAAAAAAATGGTTGCCTGTAAAGTGGGTTTTACGGGCGAAAATTTTACGTGACAACGTCTTTTTCTCGGTAGAATATTTATTGATATGATTAATAATTATAATATAAATTGCACAAATTTTAACTATAGAAAATATATTTTGTTTACTAAAACATTGTACATGTGTCAAGTGATACGCGCGGCGGACCGATCATAGTTCGGTGACAGTTGACACATCGTTACGTTACCTTTTTCATATGTGACTCCGAGCCGCAACCTAATTTAAGACGTTGTCACGTCAAAAACAGCAAAACTGTAAACAGTAGTAAGTTTATTTAGTTTTAGTGATTTCCCATTCTCTCCTTTAATAATTTTATCGTATAACATTCAATTCGTACAACTTTTTAGTGTTTTATATATTGAAAATAGTTTATTTTCCTGAGTGAGTATAAACCTAGAACCGTCACATTTAGATTTGTTGTGACGTACATTAAGACTTTTACTAGAGTACACCTAATGGTAAACTAATTTAATATAACAAAAGTTTATTATAGTTATATTAATAATATTACTAAAAAAAATTAAATTTATAATCTATGTTATATTCGTGAAAATTCGCTTGAGATCGAAATTTTATTGTTCTAGTATGAGTTGCTCTTCATAGGATAGCTACGAGTAGTAGAGATATAAGTGTAATGTAATTTATATGAGAAATTATCACAAAAAGACGAGAGACGACAAGAAGATTGTAAAAAAATATAAGGAAAATATCAGAGTTAATATAGAGGAACGTTAGAACGTTAATAAATTATTTTAATTAAAATTTAATTATGATAAAAACAGATAATAACTATCATTTCATAATGGTTAACTACTGTCAGAACAAAAGAAGCAGCGTTGACAATTCCTTCATTTATAGACGACGCCAGCATCGGGCATAGTTTTGTTCGTTTTATCGTGAAACCGATCTAAATTGCAAATAGTCCGTATCTAGCTCTGCACTGACGTGTGCTTTGTGCGAGAATACTTATGTAAACATAATTTAATTGCTGTATATTCAATACTCGTAGATGCAATAAAAAACGATAATATGAGTAATATAATATGAATAAGCGGGGACGGAGAAAACAGGGACTGAGCACTGGAGTGTCTTAACACTGGGTTCCCACGGTCTATGCGGTTCCCTCTGCCTACCCTACCACGTGCGGGATAAAGGGTGAAGCTAAAAAAAATATGAATAAAATAAAGCTTAGTCAAGTGAAGATTAAAAAGATTTGAATTCGATTGGAATAGATATCTGACACCACGATAGTATTAAGCGTATTTGTACTTAAGTATAGTATACGTTATTTATATAATCTTGTTGTAATAATGAGAGTATGTATAATATAAATAATTAAAAAAGTAATTGTCGAATTTTCTGTCTTTTTTCGTGGTTAAACTGTCTTCAAAATTCTATTTGAATAAAGATAATTTGAATGTTTGTGGCAAACTAAACAGTACTCTCGTATGTAAAAGTAATACAGTAAAAATATATCGGTGATTTAAATATAACGGTGCCTTATATGTTAGGGGAAAAATAATATAAAAATAAAATAGACACAGTTAATTTTTTCAATTATAAGATCGCTCGAAGCGTATGTTGCTACGGTCGTAGATATATTTAATATTTCCCAGAAAAGAAATATATGGCTTTTTACTTAAAATTTCACATATTTCATATCTTAGAACGCTCTAATATTTTTTATATCTTAACTATCTTAATTTTTAATACAATGGGAATTGTGTGATAAGTACAATGGACCTATGATACAATATAACACTTTCATTTCGATGGCGTCAATAGACGTATAGTGGGGCAGTTCTTATAAAATCGTATCACGTACATTCATTGTAAAAACGTTTCATTTCATTCATTGTTTCGTTATTTTTAGTATATATAGTTTTAATTATAATTATTTTGTTGTTTTACTCAATTCAACTGTCGCTGACCTACTAATTTGGTAAAAATTGATTAGTAGTCGCCAGTAACGAATTACAAAGTTGTTACAAAATTTAACCTAAACGTATATTATCAATTTACTATTTTTCCACGATGTTAATAACAGAGATAAGGAACAATTTTAGAACATTTTTTATATATTTCATCTATTATAAATTGAAATATTATCCACGAATATTGGTAACACAGTACAACTAAACGTACATTATTTATGTATTATTAGGTATTTTCTTTTAATTGATAAGAGCCGGGAGTCAGAATTTACATACGTGATGTATTCTGTTGCTGACAGAAGTGCTTAAGTGCCCTCGATTGCGCTATTTAAATATGATTCAGTTTTGAACCTTTTATCATCCTTACTAGTTTGGTTTTAATATTGATACACAATCTCTCTTTAGAAAAATGATAAATTATGTACAGTACCTTTAATCAATTTAATATTTTTTTTTTTTTTTTTTTTTTTTTAGCTTCACGCTTTATCACGCACATGGCAGGGTAGGCAGAGGGAACTGCAGGAACCATAAGAACCTAATGTTAAGACACTCCGTTACTTAGTCCCTGCTTACTCCGTCCCCACTTTCCGCCGTTTTCGAGGCATTGCGTGTTGAGTGGCGGAACTCAACGCCGCGCTTTGCCTTAGATGCCAGAGCGAAGAAAATGGAAATCGAAAAATCCATCTTCCCCGACTGGGGATCGAACCCAGTAACCGTCGCGTTACAGGCAGACGTTGCGCCTCTGCGCCACGACGGTCCACGATTTAATAAATTCACATGTTAAAATAGAAATATTTTTAATTTGGCCTTTTGTAAAACAAACCTTCGCTGGAACACAGACCTGATTAAATGTAAACATTATCTTTAAGGTTCTCCATACAAAGTAAAGATTGTGAAAGGTTTATTTGGAAATCTTACAAAGATGCAATTAATTTTCCTAGCTTTTGTCACTTTGATAACACGTTTCGTTATTTACTTTATTTTGTTGATAAATTTACTAGATTATACCTTTCTCTCTTCTATTATATCTTCCCGTAGGGATTCCTCCTTAGGGATTATATCTTCCCCTCCTATTCTATATTAGTAACAAAATACCTAATATCTACTTCTTCCTGAAAGTCGATGTTTTAACGTTATTGTCAAAATTCTGCAAAAATTATACAAATCACCTTTTTTAATTCAAACTTCAAAGAACTTTAAAAAAAATTGGTAATTACTTTCATGTGTAATTACCACTTACGGTATAATTTCGCCTAGAATCCGTCTTGGCCGTCATTCAGTCTCACAGTATTTCATTATAAATTAAAAGAAGCATGTCACTTGTTGAATTAAATGCGGTGATGAATTCTATATAGTAGCAATTGTCAAGGATTGTGTATAGTGACTTAGCTCTGGGCTTCCTTATATTACTATATAATTTAGTACATATTGTATCACATTAAATAATCCTTTACTTCATACGAGAAAAAACGTGAAGGAGCTTTGTGCATTTAAATATAAGTTTTCGTTACGATTTCAATTTAAATTTCCACTTAAATTAATTTCAAATAGAAAGCAGCATGCTCGACGTGATGCCGCCCGCATTGGAAGCACATTTCAAGTTGTATTTTATTTTTACAAAATGAAAATATAAGATTATTCGTGCTGGAAATCCTCAGTTATATTAAGGATTACATCACTCGCATCCAAGTGCGAATTTATTCCTGAATACATCTAGATAACACTATTTGCCAAAATTGAGTGGCTTACTACCTATATCTTAAGAGTTTGATTGTTTGATCAGTACAGGTTAATATTAATTTCACAAGAATAAATATAAAAAAATGTTGTAATGAAGAACCTATAGAGATATATGTTTACAACATAACTTTTTATCGCGCCAAAGCACATTCCCTATATTACGCTTATTAGAATCCTAGCTTCTCGTAGTTCTTAATTGCACCTTGCGGCTACCCTCAGTTAAACTAATGACTGCTGCAGTCTTGATTTATCGTTATAATAAATTATGTTTTACACTTACAACGGTGTTATTATAGTTATTTCTAGGCTATAACTATTTTTTTTAACTTCATGCTTTATCCCGCACAAGACAGGGTAGGCAGAAGGAATTACAGGAACCATACGAACCTAGTGTTAAAACACTCTGTTGCTTAATCCTTACTTTCTCTGTCCCCGCTTTCCGCCTTTTTCGAGGCATTACGTGTTGAGTGGCGGAACTCAACGCCGTGCAAATATTAAATATAAAGTTGTTTTTCAAAATACGTTGACCATAAAAATGGTTACATTCGACAATTATAGAGAAAATTATATATGCCACATATTTAAAAGTATATAAATAAAAAATAAGCCTTTATTTGCTGATTATAATATAATATAAAGTAATAATCTACTTATGTTACAAATAAAAATTTAGAAATAGAATTATTGTATAAGTTTATAAAGTAATTTATAAAATTTACAGCAGCCACTTTTCCGGACAAACTCTTCCATGACATAGAACTTTTTTTTTGATTAGAAGATTACACAGTTCACTAGTAGTAGGTATTCGCCTGCATCTTTTTGATTAATCAACTTTCCATCTTTTTATTTGACGTCCTTTTTGCCTTTTTAGTTTGCTTTATTCGTTCTTGTCATCTACCAGTCCATTTCCATATCAACTTCTTTATTTTTTGTGTCATGTCATTCACCAGAGTTATTTCACTTATTTTTTACTATATGATAACGTCACCTACAGAGGTAATGTTTGCTTATTTGTTTAATCTTATATATCATCCCCCAACTGCCATCAATATGTTTCATTAATCTATATATTTATATGTAACATATATTACAAAATATTTATTTTTCCTATCCCTTATTGTCTGTATATTATAGCAGCAGTGTGTAAAATATATTTTATTGTGTCATAACAATCTAGTCAATTAACTAAAATTTACAGCAATGTATACGTATCATAATTATTGTTTATCAAGAGGTTTTTCTACTGTTATACAAAATATTTTAAATTATTTAATAATATTAACGTAATTCTAGGACAGACAAAATATTTTTTAACTAATTATTAACGTACGTTATTTCTTTCACAAGATGTTTCAACATCGCTTTCAAGGCAGGAAAAATTTAATCATATTATGTTTAATCAAACAGTCTAAGCTTTCCAGACGCTATGGTGTCATTACGTTGTAAAAATATTTTACTATAATATGTAAGAGTAGTAATATAAGAAAATGTAATTCAATGTACGTTCGTATCGACTCATTGTAAATTTTATATTTATTTTTAAAATGAGTGAAAATACAAAATGAAATAATTTAATACTAGATTATGTAGTTTTTTCAAGTCTATACTTGTATGGAAATAAAAAAAAATGGGAAATCATATATTCAATACATATTTAATAATTACATTTTCAATGAATATTACAAGTATTTATTTAATGTATTACAGTCTTACTCGTATATATTATAGATTAAATATAAATATAATAAATAAGTTACACTTGTTTCAAATTGGTCCTATACTGAAACTAAGCATTGATGTAAGCGATTATTCAAACAGACTCAGGTCTTAAACAAATCTAAATCGAATCATACAGTTTTTAAAAGTTGTTCATAGAATATCAAGATTCGAGAATCTCTGCGACCAGTCTCGACCCAAGTCACAAATAAAGTTTGTTATTTGTACCACCGTACAGACAATTTGCTCCGGAATAAATTTTGTAAGTTACATTTTTCAATCTTAAGGATATGATTATTACACTAGCCTAAGGGCTTTTACTATAACAGGTAAAAACTCTTATCACCTTTACTTTGTCTTACCCCACCTAGTTGAATTTGAACTTTGCTTTTTTGTACTTTTGCAAAGGCAACAGTTCAATATATGTTACAATTTAGCTGGGCCACTCTCTTAGGTGTATCTTGTATCTTAAAAGCTATATAAACAAAAGTATTTTATTTCAATCTAAACATAGAATAAAATAGAACATTTTTATAATAATACAAAAAATATGTGTATGTTCTAAAATATTTCAAACAAATTGAGTTTATCTTAGATCTAGTTTTGTACCTCAAGTCAAGCGTCTTCTCAAAGTAAAAGCTTTCCAAAATTATTCTTGACTGTTATAAGTACTTTTACCAAATTTTGACCATATTTTTTTTATTTACGAATACAGTCTTGTGTACAATAAATGTTTCATATAATTACTTACACACATACAAGTTATGCATAAAAACTTTAAGCATGCGTACATTTTTGTTTTTGTTTCATAAAAATACAGAGGAAACAGGTTGGGTTTTAATTTTTATTATAATCTAAACGAAATAATTTATAGTCGGCCATATAAAGGTGTTAAACGAGTACCATTTATCGAGTTAGGCGCTCAGACAACCTGGAAAGGGTAACGAGTTGGTGATCCACAGCAGCAATGCGAATATAATATATGAATTTGTTTACTAGCTATGAAGTTTATTTTTTTTTAGATTCAACATGTACATATCTTGGGCATAGCGTGATAAGCAGAGGGAACGCAAGTTACTACGTTCTCAATAATTCGCCTTTCAAGATATTACGTAATGACTGTGGATTTCCACGTTTCATTTTGTCTTGTAAGCTAGAGCGGAAAAAATGAAAGTATTTGATTCTCTCTTCATTAACATATTACAAAAACATAGTTAATTCCATATAAGAAGCCAGAACGTTTTAAGTTACTAGTATCTGGCTTAAACATAGTGCAGCATTAGATTGAAAAAAAAAAAAAATTAGATACATAAAATTAACGCATATTACTATACAACAAAAAATGTCACATGATGGAAAAATAACTTAAAAATGATTATAAATCGTATTTTTTAAATACTATGAATATAGCTTTTAAATGGACGAGTGACTTAATTTTACGTCTCTTCTCATATTAAAATTCAGGTTCAGCCGCAAAGCTGTTTTAATAATGAGATGTACTGTCATCGTATACGATTGTGTGCTCTATATAATATTGAAAAATACTAAGTATATATTTATATATATATATATATATATATATATATATATATATATATATATATATATATATATATATATATATATATATATATATATATATATATATATATATATATATATATATATATATATATATATATATATATATATATATATATATATATATATATATATATATACTCGTAT
Organism: Dione vanillae; assembly: GCA_037178615.1. Taxonomy (NCBI): domain Eukaryota; kingdom Metazoa; phylum Arthropoda; class Insecta; order Lepidoptera; family Nymphalidae; genus Dione; species Dione vanillae. The sequence continues at coordinate 376,037 of JAZFAU010000171.1, forward strand.
ATATATATATATATGGGGAAAATAAAAAAAATATTTCGAGGCTATATAAAAAACTATTTATTAATTTTTAATAGTTTAGATACAGCATCATTTTTTTCCATTTCAGTAGACATCATTAAAGACGAATGACTTACTACAAAAATACTATTAAACGTTGTCAATCTGTCACCTTTCATCCAAAAAATAACCAAAAGAAAAACAGATATCTGTACAGTGTACGCTTGTGTCATACTTGACAAATGGCGTTTTATTTTAGAACAACAATTTAATTATTTACTTTGTTTAAAAAAATATATATCTTTATTTTTGAAAATTTTACTTGTTTTATAATTTTACCAAGTTTGAAAGCTATTAAATACTATGCTTTAAATAAACCTTAAAGACGGACAACGCATATGTAACACCAAAGCTGTGGACGTAGGTGATCACTTTCCATCAGGTGATCGCTTGGACCGCTCGTTTGCCTTTCAAATCAAAAACATCAGAATTAATAATACAATTCTAATTTCTATTTATTCCATCATAACTCAGTCGGAAGTTTGTTTGTAATCATTTGATATAACATATATATATATATATATATATATATATATATATATATATATATATATATATATATATATATATATATATATATATATATATATATATATATATATATATATATATATATATATATATATATATATATATATATATATATATATATATATATATAATAATATTTTCTTTTTTTGAATAGTAACAGTATTTATGGCCAGACTAAGTATATATATATATATATATATATATATATATATATATATATATTATATATATATATATATATATATATATATATATATATATATATATCTATATATATATATATATATATATATATATATATATATATATATATATATATATATATATATATATATATATATATATATATATATATATATATATATATATATATATATATATATATATATATATATATATATATATATATATATATATATATATATATATATATATATATATATATATATATATATATATACTTAGTCTGGCCATAAATACTGTTACTATTCAAAAAAAGAAAATATTACGTTTGAATTTGGAATCTGTCATTTTTATATGATTGCTTGATGTGTTTTCTTATTTTCGCGCCATTATATTGTTAAATATTTTGTTATATTAAAATGAAGTGGGGTGATAAAGAGAACCGAATCGCTGTGATTGCCTTACATAAAGTAGGTATGGAGAAAAGTGCAATTTTTAAAACCCTCCACCCGCTTGGTATTAGTCAAATGTTTGTTTACCGGGCTATTGATAGGTACAATGATACCTCCTCTGTTTGTGACAGAAAAAGATCTGGCCGTCCACGTACCGTTCGTGTGAAAAAGGTGATTAAAGCAGTTAGGGAAAGAATTCGAAGAAATCCTGTCCGTAAGCAAAAGATTTTATCTCGGGAGATGAAGATAGCTCCTAGAACCACGTCGCGTATATTAAAAGATGACTTAGGACTTGCAGCCTATAAGAGACGTACTGGTCACTTCTTAACTGATAATTTAAAGAAGAATAGGGTGGTAAAATCCAAACAACTACTTAAGCGGTACGCAAAGGGAGGTCACAAAAAAATTTTGTTTACGGATGAGAAAATTTTTACAATTGAGCAGTATTTTAATAAACAAAATGACCGTATTTATGCTGGAAGCTCTAAAGAAGCTTCGCAATTAGTAAACAGAGTACAACGTGGGCATTATCCCACTTCAGTGATGGTTTGGTGGGGTGTTAGCTATGAAGGGGTGACTGAGCCATATTTTTGTGAAAAAGGTATTAAAACGTCGGCACAAGTTTATCAAAATACCATTCTTGAGACGGTAGTTAAGTCTTTAACTAACACCATGTTCAATAACAAAGAATGGTGCTTTCAACAAGACTCGGCACCGGGTCATAGAGCTCGATCCACCCAATCTTGGTTGAAAACTAACGTTCCGGACTTTATCAGCACTGAAAACTGGCCGTCGTCAAGTCCTGACCTAAATCCATTGGATTATGATTTATGGTCAGTTTTAGAGAGTAAGGCTTGCTCTAAACGCCATGATAATTTGGAGTCCCTAAAACGATCCATTCGGTTGGCAGTGAAGAATCTTCCTCTAGAAAGAGTTCGTGCTGCTATTGATAACTGGCCTCAACGTTTAAAAGACTGTATTGCAGCCAATGGGGACCACTTCGAATAAACATTGTATATTTTTAATAGTTATATATTGATGTATTAAACTAACTCACTATGAAAGGAATAAATGTTACGTATAAAAAAAAATCGTGCTTTTCTTTATAACAATATTTATGGCAAGACTAAGTATATATATATATATATATATATATATATATATATATATATATATATATATATATATATATATATATATATATATATATATATATATATATATATATATATATATATATATATATATATATATATATATATATATATATATATATATATATATATATATATATATATATATATATATATATATATATATATATATATATATATATATATATATATATATATATATATATATTTCAATTTTTTTTTGTGATTTTCAGTCTACTTTTATATTTTATTTGTAAAAATATTCAGCGTTCTACTTTCTACTGTTTTATATTATAGGCAATTAAGAAGTAACCAACATGACTTCCTTGAGAACCGTGATCAAAATAAGTTTAATATCATCTATATATTGCCTATTTTGTTGGCCAATCTACTGGCTAATCAATCAGCCTATATGTCAACCAGTCTGTAACTCCGCGAACCAATCGGTCGTCCTAACGAACAAATAATGAACCAAAACCTTACAGAGGTACTCAAATATACATACATAAAACACACTTGCAAAGTGAACTAATTTTATTTCCGTGCTACGTATAAATTAAGAAAGGTTTTTCTACTTGCATGTACAAAAAAATCTTGCAAAAAATGACATGTACCTCTGCTTGTTAACGCAACTATTTGTGAGTTCGATTCCTACACAGGGACGATGGATACATTTATTTCCATTTTCTTCGCTCTGTTAACTAGGCTAGCGTGGTGTTGAATTCCGCCACTCCACAAGCAATGCCTCGAAAAGCGGAATACCGAGATCTAAGGTTTACATTAAGTTTCCATGATAGATAGTCAAGTATTTTGTCTATTATTGTTAGCAAAACTGGCTACGTACCTCCATTCTACTATTCAAGATCGAAGCCGTTCTCTACTGTGTAAGGAATAATTCTCTAATGTGTAGTAATAAAAATAAGCTGCTATTTATGTAACTGGAAATGTTTATTTTCGTTATGTACCCGTAATATTACTATAATTTAAAAAAATTATAAAATTAAACACCATTCTAATTGTAAAATAGATTGAAGCATCACAAGTCTAATATTTTCTCTAATTCTGGTGAAAAAGAAACAGTTACACACGGTTTTTACTAAAAAATTACCTCATCATATTTCAAATCTTATAATAGAATTCTTTAAGAAAATTTTTATATATTATAACCTTATTGTGTGGTAAGTACAATGAAAGTATGATACAATATAACACTTTCTTGTCGACGACAACAATAGACGTAAAATGGGGTAGCTTCTTATAAAACCGTATCACGTACATTCACGGTTCAAACTTTTATGGTTTCGTTATTTATACTATATCTAGTATATAATAAAAATATTTTGTTGCTGTACTAAGTATGATGTTTACCTACTAATAAATGAACTCCAAAGTTGTTAAAAAAATATATAATTTAAGCTATGTTATCAATTATCTACATTTCCACAAAGGATGTTGTGTTATTCTGTTTTTATTTTTATATTATATCTTATAAATCGACTTACTATATACGATTTACTAACTTAATAAACCTACTTTTATTTTTAACAAAAACTGTAATAAACGAGTAAGAATGTATGCATACGGAAGGTACATTGGACAACGAGGGCTTACGTGCCCTCGATTGCGCATTTACATATGTTCCACGTTTGTAATTTTGAAATAAAATTAGTAAAATAAGTTTTAAATAAAAAAAAAATATCATCTATTTTGATGGGTTTTCTATTTATTTTTTCTAGTATTACTGTATTCATTGTTTTATGATACGTTAGAACTGATATGGGCAAGAAATTATAAAGTATGGTATAAGATGTGATGCAAGCCATAAGATAGATAATTTTATAAAACAGCTTCAAAAATAACTTTGCTAGAACATAGAGTTGATTAAAACTAAACATTATCTTTAACGTTCACCATAAAAAGTAAAGATTGCTAAGGGTTTTAATATCGTTTGTTACTAGTTGCTATTCACAATTTACGTGGCATTTGTGTCCTCTCTCACTTTTTAATATTAATCAAACACCTTTCTTATTGTTATACTTTATCAATTTCTTTCTGGAAGAAACTCTGTTACGTTAAAATTTCAATAAGTATGTTTTCCGAAATCGAGTAACTCATTAAGCTTCAAACATTTGGTTGTTTTGCTTGATCAATACATGTAAATATTTATTTCTTTTATCTGTTGTCTAAATAACAACACTAGGATAGAAAAATATGTTTAAAACATAGTTTTTTATCACGCAATGTATTGGTTCATACTCTGTATTACGCTTGTTAGGATCCTGGCTTCCCTTAGTTCTTAATTGCACCCTCAGTGAAACTAATGACTGCTGCAGTCTTGATTTATCGTTGTTATAAATAATGTTGAGGACCGTCGTGGCGCAGAGGCGCAACATCTGCCTTTAACGCGACGGTTTCCTGGTTCAATTCCCACTCGAGGAAGATGGATTTTTCTATTTCCATTTTCTTGGCAACTGTGCAAACGTGCCGTTGAGTTCCGCTATTCAACACGCAATGCCTCGAAAAAAGGCGGAAAGCCGGGCCGGAGAAAGCAGGGACGGAGTGACGGAGTGTCTTAACACTAGGTTCGTATGTTCCTGCAGTTCCCTCTGCCTACTCTGCCATGGGCGGGATAAAGCTTAAGCTACACAAAAAAAAATTCAACCTACACCGGTGCTATTACACTTGAGGAGTAGTAAAGATAATAATTAAATCATTATATTAGTACAGACATACACACATAGTTTCATGCTTTATCCTTAGCGGTGTAGTCAGAATGTCATTATATTAGTGAAGAATATTTAAACGACATAAACGTGTCATTCAATTTCGTACAGTTACCATTATATGTTTATTGTTATGTAATGGAATTGTAATTTTCATATTGAAAAAAGCTGAATTTAACAAATCTGGCAAACTAAAAATATTTTTCATTTGAAAAAAAAAAATTGGAAAAAATTACTTGCAATTATGTATGTAACCAATTACATAATTTTCCATACAAAACAATAAGTAAATAAGCGTTGCAAAAGTTCATATCTAAATATATAGTAAATTGATCGATTTAGTTTGAGTTCATATTAGCAAAAGCTATAAACATTTACACATAGATTTAACATAATAATTGCTCTTCATATAGCTCTTTAGTTTTAGCCTACATAGGAGGTAAAATATATGAAATTTCTACAAACAATAAAGATTCAAGCAAAATATTTCCCCTGAACTTTACAATGTTCAAACTTGGCATAGTGTAAAGTCATTTCATTAAAGTTATTTCAGGAAAATTTCTAAAAAAGCATTTTGTCATCCAAATTTCTATTGCTTTTCGTAGATACGTTGAGTTATTGAATATGTTTTAAAATAACAATTACTTGTGGCAACTTAATTGAAAACAAAAACAAATGATATATATAAAAATAATATATGACACCAGGTCAAAAGCATGACTTACTAGACATAAAAAAAATTATAATCAAATAAACGCATTCGTAGTTGTGGAAGTCAGTTAAAAATTTAAGTTATTCACATATCTAACAACAATCGAAACCCCAATAATAATTAAATAAATATTTAAGATAAAATTAAACAATATCGTTTTTACTGAAATCATGAATGATGGCCATCTTTGAGATATAAATTTGCGATTGCTATTCGTGAAAAGAGTCCTTCGTCATGTAACTTTTCGCAGCTTTTTTGCGCAACTGAATTTTCTTTATAAAAATAGAAAACATCTCAAATAATAATTTTATGCACTCTGCATTAATCTGGAGGTAAAACATATTTCTTTGATTAAAAAATTACGCAATTTTTTTACAACAATTTAAAGAATTTGTGAAGTACGAAGTTAAAATGACAGATGACAAAAATAATAAAAAATAATAATTTTTGTGCAATACAAAAATGAGTGTGTTAAAAGTCTATGATTGAAATCGGTAATTACTTAATTACCAGCCTAATACTTCATAAGAATATTAAATACAAGTTAATATAGATAAGCAATATGTAGAAATTGAAGCAATATTTTTTCCATCGTAAATAATCTATCTGGACACTATGAAATTTACTTTTAATTATTAATTTTTACAAGAAATTTAAAATATAAATATAAAAAAATCTAACACAGAACAAATCTTTTTTAAGTCGGTTAAAATTTCGAAATATACGCTAAGGTACAAACAATGATTATGAATAAGTCGGTCTTAGGTAACTTTCTATTAGAATAATAAGGGCTGCAGTATTTGGATTGTTGGCGGCGATTAAACTTAGTAAAACTTTTCTGAGTTCAGTTCAAATTGAAATCTTTTTCCTATATTTTACTTAACTCTATATAACTTCAAGAAATAAATTATCCAAAGAGAATGTAAAAGTGAGGTGATCTGTAGTATTATTACACGTATATTTTTGAGCGCATTAAAGAACTATAATGAAGTTATTGAATATATATCACGTAAACTTTGAGGTATCTCTGGTATATTATTAGTAAGTTATATCTGATATAATTATATCATATGTTATTTAATTATATTATTGTTATAACATTTATCATCATACAAAGTCATCATCATAAAACGATCTAATATTATAATCAAATTGTTAAATTTTCATAGGATTATTAAAGGTTAACTTAAACTGTGTTTATATTTACGTACTGATCGTAAATATAAACACAGTCTGAGTTAACCAGTCCTCTGAGAAATGGATGTTACGAGCAACTTGAATCGAAACACTTCGAGTCTAAAATTAGTTAACTCAGTCAGGACGTCGTCGCAAATCTCATTCAAGAGGCTTCTGGACGCAGGATTAGGAAATAAACGTTTTAGGAGACACTTAGTTTTGATATTTGTGAGTATCTTTCAGGTTCAAGTTGGTCTCAATTTATTCATTGTGTTAGTCACAATATTGTCGTCGTAAACTTTTATAAGGGTTTTATACCCTTTGTACGGCGCTAGATGTTGCAATTAAAGATAATACCATTCGTATGGTAAATATTTTTTGATATTCCGAGACCGACAAGTTCTGTAACAGTTTTGTAAAATTATTTTCTATGATAAATGCATATATATTTAAACTCTGACTTGGCAAAGTACATCACTGAACGTCCACTCTGTTCCCTACTCCATCACTCAACACGCAATGTCTCAAAATTGCGACATTGCGTGTTAAGTGATAGAAGTCATCGTTACGCTTTGTGTTGATGATAGATCGAAGAAACATAATAATTGATTGTCCCTGACTAGGAATTGAACCCACAATGGTCGCACTTTTGGACAGACGCTGTGTCGTCATCCTATAATGGTCTTACTTACTTGGTTATTTACTTGTACCTACGTAAATATTATAAAATTATAAAAAAACACATACGTATTAAATTCTTTTGTAAATGAATTTTAAACCATAAATAATGTGTAACAAAACACTTATATTTAACTGGAGATATTCTAAGATGTAGAAGCTTGTGTAAAATATGGGTACTCTACGAGCCATAGTAATATTGATCAAGTAGACACATTCGTTCAGTGCTAGTCACACCTGTTGACAGCATTTAAATTAAGATTGCTTCTGAAGTTTTACACAATTTATTAAGTGTATTTGCATAATTTGACAGCGGATGGTGAATACTGGATGTAATTAGGAGAAGGAATTTCTAAAACATTTTGAGGCTTTCCTTCATTTCTTATACTTCCACAATGACGGTGAAGGCCGTGTTCTTAATTTACTTTCTGGTGTCTTAATCTTTTGTTATGATAAAAAGGTACCTCAGCATTTTAATAAATCTTACTTTTTTTATTTTATTATTGAAATAGTTTCTCTTATAAATACTTTACAAATATATTAAGAACAAAATATTTCCTTCTGATCGAGTTTCTACAAACACTGAGCTGCTGTTAATGGTTTTAAAAAGAGTTCCTTTATAGTCATTTAAAATGATAATAATTTAATAAATAATACTTATTAAAATTATTACTATTAATAAATTAAAATAACGATATACGTGAAATAAAAAAGATAATTTGTATAAAGCAGTAGGTCGCCCCACAAATCTTGCAAATTCGTACGTTTTTTTATTATATTCTTTATACAAACGTAACCCCACTCTTTATCGGGCCAGTAACTTATTATCGCTCTTTAAAGCAGTTCCTTTAAAACGTAATAATTTATTAAACGGCAACCGAAAATCTTTTTTATGATTCTCATTTCTTCGGTTGGACTCCTTAAAATAGCACCATAACTGATTTTTTATGTGCAAGTAACGTACCTACAAAAGTTGGTTTGGCTTTTAGTGTATACGACAATAAGCTACAATTAAAAAAACGGTTGTATGTCGGTCAGATGTAGCCAAACAAACGTTTATTTTATGATTAGAACGAATAAGTGTCTTACCTAATGATTTTAAATTAATGGATGATTTTTTATTTTCTATTACTTGAATTAATATAAAAGCAATCAAAATTATATCCCAGGGTATAACGTATAAGAATTTACTAAACTACACATTGATTATTCTTTTATATAAAATAAAATACTATTTTAAGCTTTTGTAATAATTAAGGTTTGGGCGTTTTGTTGTCGTTCCTTCAAAGCGAGTCATGATGCGAGTTATAAAGCCAGTAAACCGTTTTTCAATAAATCCGAGAAAATTTCTTTTCTTTGTGGACAATTTTGAAACAGTATAACAAATTGCCCTTGTTGGTGAAGTTGGAGACTGATTACTAAAATGAATCAATTTCATTAGAAACTTTTATTTGTTAAGTAAAAACCTTTTATAATACGGTTTACTTTCATACATACATTTCGTAATATATAATTTGAACTAACGGTTCTTACAAAAAAGCTACAGCTACAGGCAGTCTACAAAGATAGACTACCGTAGATTTTATATACCTTGTCTAAATCGTTATTGTATATTGTGTGTAGATTTAAATACTTGTAAACGAATCCCAAGAATTAACGCAAATTAATATAGCAGATGCAATCCTTTCTTATTTTCAATGCAACTTGCACAAAGCTTGTTTGTGCAAGATGTGGATATTTACGATTCACATCACATTTCTATGTGAGATGAAACGAATGAAACACAATTCATTTCCCGCATCAAATTTATACAGATTTTATCTGAATGAAATGAAAATCAATTTCGTCTCTTAAATTTTGAATTACTACTCACTTATCTCCTTTAGTAAATGAAAAGTGGCTATGAGTTGCACAATTTTTTTTTTTACGTCTTTACGCTTTATCCCGCACATAGCATATATATATATATATATATATATATATATATATATATATATATATATATATATATATATATATATATATATATATATATATATATATATATATATATATATATATATATATATATATATATATATATATATATATATATATATATATATATATATATATATATATATATATATATATATATATATATATATATATATATATATATATATATATATATAATATATATATATATATATATATATATATATATATATATATATATATATATATATATATATACTTAGTCTGGCCATAAAAACTGTTACTATTCAAAAAAAGAAAATATTACGTTTGAATTTGGAATCTGTCATTTTTATATGATTGCTTGATGTGTTTTCTTATTTTCGCGCCATTATATTGTTAAATATTTTGTTATATTAAAATGGAGTGGGGTGATAAAGAGAACCGAATCGCTGTGATTGCCTTACATAAAGTAGGTATGGAGAAAAGTGCAATTTTTAAAACCCTCCACCCGCTTGGTATTAGTCAAATGTTTGTTTACCGGGCTATTGATAGGTACAATGATACCTCCTCTGTTTGTGACAGAAAAAGATCTGGCCGTCCACGTACCGTTCGTGTGAAAAAGGTGATTAAAGCAGTTAGGGAAAGAATTCGAAGAAATCCTGTCTGTAAGCAAAAGATTTTATCTCGGGAGATGAAGATAGCTCCTAGAACCATGTCGCGTATATTAAAAGATGACTTAGGACTTGCAGCCTATAAGAGACGTACTGGTCACTTCTTAACTGATAATTTAAAGAAGAATAGGGTGGTAAAATCCAAACAACTACTTAAGCGGTACGCAAAGGGAGGTCACAAAAAAATTTTGTTTACGGATGAGAAAATTTTTACAATTGAGCAGTATTTTAATAAACAAAATGACCGTATTTATGCTGGAAGCTCTAAAGAAGCTTCGCAATTAGTAAACAGAGTACAACGTGGGCATTATACCACTTCAGTGATGGTTTGGTGGGGTGTTAGCTATGAAGGGGTGACTGAGCCATATTTTTGTGAAAAAGGTATTAAAACGTCGGCACAAGTTTATCAAAATACCATTCTTGAGACGGTAGTTAAGTCTTTAACTAACACCATGTTCAATAACAAAGAATGGTGCTTTCAACAAGACTCGGCACCGGGTCATAGAGCTCGATCCACCCAATCTTGGTTGAAAACTAACGTTCCGGACTTTATCAGCACTGAAAACTGGCCGTCGTCAAGTCCTGACCTAAATCCATTGGATTATGATTTATGGTCAGTTTTAGAGAGTAAGGCTTGCTCTAAACGCCATGATAATTTGGAGTCCCTAAAACGATCCATTCGGTTGGCAGTGAAGAATTTTCCTCTAGAAAGAGTTCGTGCTGCTATTGATAACTGGCCTCAACGTTTAAAAGACTGTATTGCAGCCAATGGGGACCACTTCGAATAAACATTGTATATTTTTAATAGTTATATATTGATGTATTAAACTAACTCACTATGAAAGGAATAAATGTTACGTATAAAAAAAAAATCGTGCTTTTCTTTATAACAATATTTATGGCAAGACTAAGTATATATATATATATATATATATATATATACATATATATATATATATATATATATATATATATATATATATATATATATATATATATATATATATATATATATATATATATATATATATATATATATATATATACGAGGGGTGATCAATAATTAATGATAATCAATATGAAATAGAACTATTAGATAAAAAAAAGTATTTTATTTTTCAACTTAGTCTCCTAACAAGTTAATACATTTAGTGTATCTTTTTTCTAAGCCCAAGATTCCCTTAGAAAAAAATTCTTTGTCTTGACCGGGAGGGTCAAAAAATGCCTCTACTGCGGCCATCACTTCACTATTGTCCTCAAATTTGTTGCCCCGGAGATGTTCTTTGTGCCGAGGAAAGAGGTAGAAGTCACTGGGAGCTAGATCTGGATCATAGAATAGGGAGGGTGTTCGAGCAGTTCGAACCTCATTTCTTCAATGGCAGCCATCGCAACTGCGGCTTTGTGAGCCGGGGCGTTGTCTTGGTGAAACAGCACTGTAGCCGCAGTTTACCGCGGCTTTTTACTTAATAACCTGTCACAATCTTCTTATTTGGTCTGCGTAGTAAGAGCCTGTTATAATGGCCCCCTTTTCCAAATATTTCACCATAATAATTCCTTCTGCATCCCAGAAAACAGACGCCATAACCTTTCCCGCTGAACTTGACACTTTGAATTTCTTCGGCGTTGGTGAGGAAGCTCGTTTCCAAGTCATTGATTGTTGTTTGGTCTCGTGATCAAAGTGGTGGATCTTTACCTGATAGGAGAATAAGCGCTTTTTGCATCTAAATATAATTTTCGTTACTTTCGATCTCCATTTAAGATTCCACTTAAGCTTATTTCAAAGAGAAAGTAGCATGCTCGACGTGATGCCGCCCGCATCGGAAGCACATTTCAAATTTTATTTTACTTTTACAAAATGAACGTATAAGATTATCCGTGCTAGAAATCCTCAGATATATTGAGGATTACATCACTCGCATCCAAGTGCGAATTTATTCCTGAATACATCCCGATAATACTATTAGCCGAAATTGAGTGGCTTACTTAGAGTTTGATTGTTTGATCAATACATGTAAATATTTATTTCAAAATAAAAAAAAAATTACAACATAACTTTTTATCTCGCCAAAGCAAAGCACCATCCCTATATTACGCTTATTAGAATCCTAACTTGCAGCTACTCTCAGTTAAACTAATGACTGCTGCAGTCTTGATTTATCGTTGTAATAAATTATATTTTGCACTTACACCGGTGGTATTATAGTTATTTCTAGTCATTATCTGTGATATTAAAGCAATTGTAATTTTCATATTGAAAACTGCAACTGATAAGTTGTGGGCACTTCGCAGCTGCCTTCCGAAGTTGATGAATCACGAAAATTCCACGTATAATGCAGATTCCAGCAATATACTTGGATTGAACTTCACTTAAGTTTTGAATAATGTGAAAACTTAGCGTAATAAGAAATATTTGTAAAGCCTTTTCAAAAAAGTTTCTATGAAACGTTGCATCATCTAAATTTATTAATGTATTATGTATTTTTATATGTTTTTTTTTCATAGTGACTTCACTTGAGTAAATAATTATTGTTAATTTACTTTCAAATGACCTTATCTTGTTACTTGACTTGAGTAACTTCTACACTTTTCAACATAACTTACCTGAAACAACTTTAGACTTGACTGTATTATCTACAATTTGGTATACATATATAACACAGACATTCTCCCACTATACAGCACTGTGATAGCTTAACTCAATAAGGTAACTTTATTTTTGTAACAAAAATAGTCAAGCTATTATGAAACATATTAACTTTAATTAAATTTAATTTAAACGAAACTTATTAATTTTTAATATTTATTATTAACTTTGTTGTTTATTGAAAGATAATAAATAAAATAATATATTTAATAATATATATGATTTACAATTTTTCATTTAAACAGCCCTGCGTCCCGTTCTATGTACAATACGTCGCTGTGAATCTGTGGAAGTCTTATTATCTCTTCAGGGTGATACGTGACTTGCTAAACATTACGTGACTCAGTAATGTAATAATATACGTTACTATATATGCTTATAAAATCACCTAAAAATAGACAAAACTGTTTTTCATTAAAGACAAAAATTAGTTGAAGTCATATTAGAATTACGTGTAAGTATTAAATCATTATTTATTAGAATGTATTATCGAATTTTAAAAATTGGGCAGAAATTGTGACACAGAATAAATTATGTATAGGTTCTACCGGCAATTTTAATCTACAAATATAATTTTCGTACAAAAATTTCATAAATGCCAAAATTTAAAACAGAGCGTAATTCATATGCCTTCCACATAATACTCATTTCAATATATCCTTCATTGACTCCTTCATAATAATTCGTATAACGAAACGGTTATGACATCTATTTGAAATTTAAATAAGCTTAATATATATTAAAACTTTGAATATGCATGATAAGCTCTGAATATTAACGATTACGATCCGGGCAGGTAACTTTTGGCTATACAGAAATTCACAATCCTAGCTTGCCGGTAGCGATTACACTCAACAAAACTCTTCTATCTCGGGCTTAATTTTGAAGCCTCTTGTCCCATGTTAAAATTAAACCATAATTTGTAATTATTCAGGAATTAGGATCAGGAATTGTTCAGAATAATTAAAAAAGGTGAGAACACGTTTATTTTTCTATTATTTACACAGAAATAAGTAATACGATAAGCTGATAAGTATAAAACTAGGTAAAGTGGGTAATTACGTCCCAGATCGAATATTTATTTCTTGTCTGGCAGATAATATTTACAAATAGTTAAATTTTACTTTTTTTACTGTCTTCACGCTTTATCCCGTATATTGCAGGTTAGGCAGAGAGAACTGCAGGAACTATATGAACCTAGTGTTAAGACACTCCGTTGCTTAGTCCTTGCTTTCTCTGTCCCCGCTTTCCGCCTTTTTCGAGACATTGGGTGTTAAGTGGAGGAACTCAACGCCGCGCAAATATTAAATTTTAAATATAAAGTTGTTTTTCAAAATACGTTGACAATGGAAATTGTTAGATTCGAGAATTATAGAGAAAATTATATTTTCTACAAATTCAAAAGTAAATTGTTTTATTATATGTATATAAAAATAAAATGAGCCTCTATGATCAGCAAATCATATATAATCTAAAGTAATAATCTACTTATGTTACAAATAAAAATTTTGAATTAGGATTATTTTTTAGCAGCCACTTTTCCGGGCAAACTTTCTCATGACATAGACCTTCAGATTCTTAATTCACTATTAGTAGCTATTCACCTGCATCTTTTTGATTAATCATCCTTCCACCTTTTTATTTGACGTCCTTTTTGCCTTTTTAGTTTGCTTTATTAGTTCTTGTTATCTACCAGTCCATTTCCATATCAACTTCTTTATTTTTGGTAACATGACATCCACCAAACATCACCTACACAGGTAATGTTTGTTTATTTGTTTAATCTCATATATCATCCCCGTATATTAAACAAAAGGAGTCTAGTATTAAAGACACTCTACCGTCAGTTTGTATCATTAATCTATTATGTATATATAATATATATTTTTAAATATTTATTTTAACTATTCATTATTACCCGTGTATTATAGAAGCAGTCTGTAAACTATAATGTAGTGTGTGTAATTTAAAATACTTTTTTTCTACTCATTGTAAATTTTATATTTATTTTAAAAATGAGTGAAAGTATGCAATGGAATAATTTATTATAGGTTTTTTGTGCCTATGCTTGTATGAAAATTAAAAAATGAGAAATTATATATTCAATACATATTTAATAATTACATGTTCATTGAATTTTCAAATTTTTATTTAATGTATTTCAATCTTATATATTAATATTTGATTAAATATAAATACACTTGTTTCAAGTTGGTCCTATACTAAAACTAAATATTTATGTAAGCGATTATTCAAACAGACTCAGGTCTTAAACAAATCTAAATCAAATTCCATATAGTTTTTAAAAGTTGTTCTCTGCGACCGACTCAACTCGAACATTTTAAGCATATAATTTGTATAATAGCGTCAGAGTTTTCACTATATCGCGGAATAATTCATTATCATATTTACTTTGTCTTACTCCACCTAGTGTAATTTGAACATGGCCTTTTTGTACCCAACGTCTTTTGAAAAGGCAACAAATCAATATGTGTTACAATTTAGCTGGGCTACCCTCTCAGGTGTCTTGCTCAAGCTTAAAAGCTATAGAAATAGAATTTTATTTCAATCCAAATATAGGGCAAAGTAGATATTTTTTAAATGACACAAAAATAAGTTCTATGTTTAATGTATGTTCAAAAATGTTTTAAGCAAATTGAGTTTATCCCAAATCTAGTTTGGTACCTCATGTAAGGAATTATCTCAAATTGAAAACTTTCCAAAATTATTCTTGACATCAACAGACTGTTAGTATTTTCATCAAGTTTTGAGCATAAAAGTTTTTTGTTCACGAATACAGTTTTATGTACAATAAATCTTTCATAAAATTACTTACACATACAAGTTATGCATACAAAATATAAATTTTAAGAATGCGTACATTTTTGGTTAGTAAAGAAGATAGATGAAAGAGATTGAATTTTAATTTTTGTCGTAATCTAAACGAAATAATTTGTAGTCTGCCCTATAAAGGTGTTAAACGAGTACCATTTATCGGGTCAGGTGCTCTCACAATCTGGAAAAGGTAACAAGTTGGTGATATATAGCAGCAATGCAAATATAATATATGAGTTTGTTAAATAGCTATGAAGTTTAATTTTTTAGATTCAGCATGTGTCTTGGACATTGCGTGATAGACAGAGGGAACCCAGTAGTAAGATACTCCGTTCTCCACATTTCGTCTTTCGAGGTCTTACGTGTTGACTAGTAGTTTGAAACTTTTCATTTTGTATTGAAAGCTAGAGCGGAAAAAACGAAAATATTTCATTCTCCCTACTGTGACATATTACAAAAAAATAGCTACTGCCACTGTTTAAGAAGCAAGAATATTTTAGGTTGTCTAGTATCTGGCTTAAACATAGTGTTTGATTATAGCATTAGATTGAAAAAAAAAACAAAATCAAATATATTTGTGTGATTAAACACATAAAATTAACGCATATTATAAAAACAAAAATAGACATGTGATGGAAAAAATGACTTAAAAATTACTATGAGTCGTATTTTTTAAATTCTATGAGTATGGCTTTTGAGTGGAGGAGTGACTTAATTTTACGTCTCTTTTCATATTAAACTTCGGGTTCAGCCGCCGCTTTTAGCCGTTTTAATAATGAGTTGCACTGACATCGCATACAATTAGATGCTCTAAGTTTGTATATTAACAATATCGAATATGTATATTCTAATTATAAATATACATCACGTTTTTATATAAATCTCGTTTATTTTGCTTGATAACGCTTTAATAGTAGAACATACAGTAAATTTAGATAAAAATGGAAGAGTCATGTTGTTTATGGCAACCCTTGGGCAGATTCGGCTGGATATTTACCGCTCTGGGCCACGGCTGGATATTTACCGCCTTGTAAAAAATTTTTTAACATATACCAAGGTACACATTTATAATATTTTCAGAGTCAATAGCAGTACTCTATAAAATTACTTTGTTCAAAACAAATTCGCGTATATTTTTAACGATAATTTATTTAAAATACTGCTTTTAGGAAGGGAATGCTACTTTCTTTTGATCAATTTGTAAGTTTTTGTCCTTTTGAACGATATTTGAATTTTTTGTAAATATATATATATATATATATATATATATATATATATATATATATATATATATATATATATATATATATATATATATATATATATATATATATATATATATATATATATATATATATATATATATATATATATATATATATATATATATATATATATATATATATATATATATATATATATATATATATATATATATATATATATATATATATATATATATATATATATATATGTATATATATATATATATATATATATATATATATATATATATATATATATATATATATATATATATATATATATATATATATATATATATAATTTATCGTATCAGCTTTTAAAATGTACGGTATATTAAGTGACAGCCTTAAGTGCCCGTCGTTTAATATTAATTGCCGTTGTTTGGGCTCTATCGACATATAACTATATATTATCTATTTTTGTTGTTTCTTCTCTCAAATTACCTACTAACTATCTTCTTCGAAAGAGAAACGAACGAACAACCTATCGCTAGCTAGATATATATAATAAGAGGAAATTTGTGTTGAGACACTCAATTCCCCATTTTCCGCCTCTTAAAGCACTTGGATTGAGAATTGAACCTACGAACTCTCGTATTTTCGGAATTTTTCTTAGCATTTAACAGGTTTAGAGGTACCTTTTATACGAATTAGTATCAAAAGGTATAACAGCGAAATTTCTCCATAGTTTACTAAAAGATCTCGGTCTGTCTGGAACTATCACAAATTCATTTCTAGAAAGCACTTCGAAGGCGGCTTTGGTAGAATCATTTAAAATTTGATTAGGTAGTCGAGGAGTACGGACAGTGAAGGTGAGCGTTAATGCATTTTTAAAGGGCCCTTTAAATCTACACTTGGGTTGCAAGTCCCAAAGGCTGCTCGGAGCTCCTCTTCCTACAACACAAGAGGCCCGGCACCCGCACGATGAATCCATGGAACGCTAAGTTGTTTCTTCTCTCAAATTACTAAAGTAACATGAAAAAATCATTGCTCCATTGTATTCATAATCATTATAACATTATTATTTATATTACTTTTTATATAACCGTTGTATTATTTCATGAAAATGTTAGCCTATTTATACATCTATTTACTTTTGTCTTTTCGAAAAGGTGTTCTAAACTTGTTTATCGAATTAAATATACTAGAGAGATTTCGTTACTGATATCAAGGGTCGTCTTATATCAAAACGTCTAATACAGCTAATTTCATAGGTTATTGATCTGTAACCTCTAGCAGACGGGTTGTAGTACCTTATCCATTTAACAAGCATAACACAAAATTTATATTTTAAGTACAAGGTACACGCAGCGGAGCTTAGAGTCGGGTTGATGGTTGATTTTCACCCGGGAAAATAAATTATTAACATTTTGCTTTTGTAACAAGAGAATAAGCGGCGTTGAGTCCCGCTATTCAATATGCAACGTTTTGAAAATTGGGCTAAAGCACATTGTTAAGTTGTTTCTGATTTTTTAATACAGCTGAATTTTTTAAAAATCAAATTTATATATTTTTTCATACACATATTTATATATATCAAGTACAAATTGGACCTAAAATATTGCAATGCAGCACAATTAAATGTCCAATTAAATGGTGAAATAAATAATAAACATTATTCTTTTTTCATGTTTAACGCAAGCAATTTTAAATACCATGGAAACGTTTGGTGAAACTTTAATTATTCCAACTGAGCCCTTCTTGATTACGTTAAATGCCATTCTCATTCATATTATAAGAGGTTACACGTTTATTATAGTTTTAGCAGAGACTCCTCAAAGTATTAACGTTGGTAACCTTTTGTTTAAGTTGAGATTTGTCACATTTATACTTATAATTGCATGTAATATCAAACTTATAATTGTAATATGATTATTAAGCTTAAATTATGAACTATTTGTGCTATTGGAATATTCAAAATGACGGTAGAAAGTATAATCATTACATTACATAAACTCAAAATTCTTGCTTGTCTATAATAACTTTTAATTTATTTTATAAAAATGGAGGGGATGTTACTCTTGCAGTGGTCGAGAATGAACCAATGCTAAAAGTAATAAGGTTCAATGAACTCATGTACTCGCTGGGGAGAACAAATTTATCCTTAGAACGATCTACAAGGCTATTTTAAAGCAAAATATCGTAAATGTAATACTGAAGACGGTTGGAAATTTTCTTCCACCTGGGACTTACTCATAGAAGCTTTAGTCTCAAACCTACAACACAAGAGCACAGTACACAGTTATCTCATTCTGAAGGACGCAAGACGTGAGGCAGCTCGGAAACCATTGCCGATAGTTCAATATAATAGTTGTATCAACTGACAGACGAATATTACCGTGATATAAGTCCACCTCAGTTTACTCTAAAGTTTTCGAAAGGTTTAATTTCTAAAAATTATATGGTTTACGATTAATTAACTTCACTTTCGATGAAACACAAAACTTTCGACACGCTTTATGTAGCTTATTTCGCTGTTAGCTTTTTGTAGGCAAATTTTTATAAATTTTCTGTACACAGAGACCCATTACAAAGAAAAAACTATTGGCGACAGAGAAAGCTATTTTTATTATTTTTATACTACTATGTTTGTTTTATGAAATAAATTGTATAGTGATGAAGAATGCATGGCTTAGTGGTCAGAATCCTTGCACGATATGCAAGAGGCGCAGGTTCAACTCCCTCTGCGTTCAATTTTTTGTATGTTTTCTTTGAGTATTTTTTTCAGGATACACATATAAATATCATACCTTGCCATACTAGGGCTTTTTTTACTAAATTGACTTCATCCTTCGTTATAAAGTATATATCTTTTTATATTCTGTAAATCACGTTTTATACTGTAAGTTATAAGACTTATTGCAATCATAATATCAAGTTTCTTCTTTGTAAGGCCTCTGTGGTTAACTAATAACGTAATAATTTTTGTTATGAGAGTTCATATTTTTTGTAAAATCATTTTTATCATTTAAAAAGTTAAACTGCCTTAATTAAATTCTAAATATGTTACAATATTGCGTTAACTTTTCCGTATTCAACTATTCTGTAGGTTTATATTCTAGACTACTATAATTCTACTTCAAGTTTTACAGTTTTTATAATATATAGCAGTGGGCGAGAATGAACCAATGTAAAATTTAATTAGGTTTGATCAACTAATAGGGGAGAGTGGGGGAATTGGGAACACTTAACTTAAATTGTAAAAACAACAGTTTTTTACATATAAAAAATAATTAACTTTTATTTAGACTTGTACTTTACTTATTTATCTTCTTATAACCGATTGAAAATATCTTAAAAATCAACTGTTTATAAAAAAAATTAATGAAAACAAAAAACATTGTCGTTCCTTTTTACCCGACATCCTATGGGGTAATTGAGAACAGCCTGCGGGGCAAATGAGAACGATACGATATAGGGTAAAGAGAAATAACGTAGGAAACAGGTACAACTAGATTTTATTTACTTTCCGTAACAAAAATCACACACGTAACCTTTGCTGGTCTCGCCCGTAGTGCATTGCTTGTGGACCCAAATCTTACAAATGTTATCGTCGCTGCGATCATATCGTTATTACAGCCAGCAGTCAGTATCAGCTATGGGTTATTACAGCCTTTAATCAGCAATCTTTTTCTTTTAAACATAAACATGGGAGGGACATATATACCACTAGCGCTAACGGCATACACTACTGATGTCGTGACACCACGTTCTCCGCTTGTAGCTTTTCCTATTTGCTGAACACCTTTTGGAGCAGAAATCTTGTATTTTTTTTAGAACAGTGTTTATATAGACCTCATCAACATTAAATATACGGTGACCGGGTATATTGTGCTTAACTTGGATCATTTTCAGTTGGTCAAAAAACAAGTTTACTTCATTAGCGTTAAAAGCTCTTATTCGGTTAAGAGAAGCTTCTAGCATACGTAAGCTGTCATGTGGCATGTGGCATGGATGTCTGGTCATGAATCCGCAATACCAATGTTTCTCTGCTAGCAGAGTCGTTTTTTTAAAATCATGTTTCATTGGCCTCAGCAAAACGAAGAGCAATTCTGCGCAAACAACACAGTGTGATGCCATGAAACGACAATTCGCAACATTGAACCATGTATTTTTCAAATTGTGGTTCTTGCTCATAATTAAATACTGCATATCTTCCACTTTTTGGTGTCTTGACTATGGTTTCTTTTAACTGTATAAGCAAAGTTGTTTTAGTTACTGAAAATTGAGTAGCTTCTTTGCCCAACGTGAGTCTTTTGTTCTTAACTTCTTCAATTGCTCGGCGAAGATCGTCGATTAAGTACCTTCTCTCTTTACTTCGAATGTATTTTCTAGGCGTCTAAAATATAATATCAAACATATTAAAATTAATATATTGATCATATAAAAGCAACACTAGATTAATTTCATTGTTGTGCGGGTAATTGGGAACATTCCTAATTACCCGCCACCAACTGTTCCTAATTACCCGCGGGCGACAGTTTCAATCAAAATGGTCACCACTTTCGATAACCTTTTTAATGTATTTAACAACACGTGGCATTTAAAAGAAGATAATCCATACAATAAACTTACAAAATATAGATTCATTGCACTCAGAAGTTTGACATTTACATCTGTTGAAAGAGAACACAAAAATTATAACAAAAATGAGAAAAAAATGTTTGGCTTACCGTGACTAGATGCGTGCCGCATTCTACTTCCACTTTTACTCGCGCATTGAAGGACACGGGGTTCGTAACTTGAATAGGTGTGAGATGGAATAGTAAGGATACAAGTGTGACTTATTGACGTGTTCCCAATTACCCGCCGTTCCTAATTCCCCCACTTTCCCCTATACTCGATAGGGAGAACAAATTTGTCTTTAGCACGAGTCATAAGGCCATTTTAAAGCAAAATATCGTAAACTTAATACTTTTTTATAAAGTATTTATCTATTGAATACTTTTTATGTTATGTAAATCACGTTTTATACTGTAAGTTATAAGACTTATTACAATCATAATATCAAGTTTCTTTTTTATAAAGCCTCTGCGGTAACCCGATAACGTAATAACTTTTGTTTTTTTTAATGTTAGAGGGAGGCAAACGAGCAAGTGGGTCACTTGATGTTAAGTTATCACCTCCGCTGTGCGTCGCCTGCCTTTTAAAAAAGTGTACGCTCGCTTCTTGAAGGTCCCAATGTCGTATCGGGTGGGAAAGACCGTCTCTGGAAATGTCGGCACCGAGAATTCTAATAGTCGGATTGGTTTCAAGGCGAATGCTCTGAAAAACCGAGGTTACGACAAAGGGATTCTTTTTCGTGGTAAACGTGCAAACTTGTGTTTTTTTGTGGTTGAATTCTACGAGATTATGAGAGCCCCAACTCAAAACCTGGTTGAGGGAAACTTCGATTTCGGACACAAGTTTATTCCGAAACACACGGACTTGAGCCTGAGAGATGTTTGTTTGGCCACGATATGACGCATCCAACGTACTGTCATCCGCATAGCAATGAGCGTTACTAGATTGTAACATGTCATTGATATGCAGGATGAACTGTGTAGGGGGTAGTACGCAACCTTGTGGGACTCCAGTGTTAACGGGTAAGGAATTAGAGCATGTACTTCGATAACAACCTTTATGCTACGCTCCGTAAGGAAACTAGAAATCCATTTGCGTAATCTCTCAGGCAGCCCATAGGAAAGCAGTTTTGATAGTATAGCTTTATGCCAAATCTGATCAAAGGCTTTCCCTATGTCCAGACTGACCGCTAAGGCTTTCCTCTTACTCTCAATCGCGACTGCCCAATTATGGGTCAGGTAGACCAAAACATCACCAGCACACATCACCACCATCACAGGCCCTGACGGAATCCGTACTGACAGTCACAAATCAGCTTTTGGTCCTTCAAGTATCGCAATAGCTGGCGGCTAATAACAGACTCTATTATTTTGGAGAGCAAGGAAGTTATGGCAATAGGCCTGTAGTTGCAATGATCAGAAAGATCGCCCTTTTTAGGAACCGGATGTACCAAAGCTGTCTTCCATGAAGTTGGAATAACGACTGAAGAGTACAGGCGTCGGAAAAGGAGCGTTGAAAAGTTGTTCCCGAGGGAAGACAGGCTAGTTTCTAGTTCAATTCTACCAATGTGCCCTACCTTAGCCCTAGTCACGGCTTTTTTGAAGGATCTAGAGGCAAAGTTGTACTCCTTTGTGCGTAAACCAGGGATGCGATTTGCTGTCAACGGGCACTACAGAGTTTGGAATAAATAATTCCATGCCCTGCAGCATAACGTCTGCAACAAAGTTAGCAATAGCAATAGGATCCTCTAGCGAGAAGCAAAATTGCCTCCGTGGGTAGGATGAAAAGAAGGTATGCACCCCATCCCAGTCTCCTCACTTGTAGTGCCAAACACGGCGGCAACCTGCAAAACGAGGCCGAAAATTGCGCGTAAGTGGTACCGTGAACCGAATCAGGCAATGGTCAGACGATCCGAGCGTCAACAGTGACATGGTAGCATGGCGGTATATGATCTTCAACATCTGATAGTCGCGTCGTAAAGGCACGCGAAGACTCGAGGATGGTCATCACAACCTACACGCAACCATATCGTTGACAGGTCAATGTCTTCAATACTGCCCAGGCGACGGACATAGATATCTCTAACAAATACACATACACCGGCGCGAGGTACAAATTTATGTTCCATTTTGTAGCCAGGATACTGCAAATACGACGTATCTGTCGGAGACTATATCTGAGTCTCAGTGAAGAAGAACTAGGCCGGCTTTTGGGTCTCAAGATGGTAGTGAACCGAGTTTAAATTAGTATGAATTGTATCCGTATGTTACAATAGTGCACATGGAGCACTGAGGGCGGTGCCGTATTGCTCGTGCTTGTATTGCCTTTGGCGTTGAACAGAATTTTGCCCTCCCCAGAATTCGTAGGGCAGCCTGAGCGAGGAGGCTCAGGGAGGGATTCTCCAATGCATTTAGCGCTGGTACCCTCCAAATTCAAATAATTTTATTCAAAATGAGAATACATGATTCATTTTTGAACGTCAAAAACACTACCACCGGTTCGCTAAAGTTCAGACCTGAGAAGAAACGGCGCAAGAAACTCAGCGAGACTTTTTTTTAATGGTCAATAATTTTACATTGATGCATTTTGCTAACATTTGAAATAGACTGGAGCGAGCATCTCATTCCTAAGGTGTGTTGTCATTTAAAAAATCATTAATCAGGTTAACTACTTTTAACACACAAACGTCTTTTCACAATTCTTTTAAATTGTGATATAGAGCATTGTTGGACGGTTTCTGGGATCCTATTGTAAAAGAGTACACATTACTCCATGAAAGAATTGCGGACTCGTTGCAATCTAGTTATAGGCGCTGTAAGTTTAAGCCTATTTCTAGTATACATATTATGTGAATCACCGATTTTCTCAAAATAATTAATATTCTTTTTAACGTACATGACATTTACAAAGATATATTGAGATACAACGGTCAATATATTTATTATATTAACTCCTAGATTATAGATTGCACGAATAGCTCGCTTACCCCATACTCCATAGTATGATGCCGTAAGACATAATACTATGAAAATAGCTAAAGTAAACGAGACGAGCCGTTTCCACGTCAGTTAAGGATCTAATTTTCTTAACTGCAAAAACTGCTAAGCTAAGTCTAGTCGCCAATCCATCAATATGAGCTCCCCGCTGTAATTTGGAGTCAATGGTGATACCGAGAAAAACCGTAGAATCAACAGGATCAACGGTTTCACCATTTAAGAGTACATTGGTTTTCACAATTTTCGTGCAGGGTGTTCTAAAAGTAACACATTTGGTTTTCTTACTATTCAATAGTAAATTATTAGCACTAAACCAGTGTCTTACTTTCGAGAGGGCATTGTTTACATCGTCAAATATATATTGTTGTCTTTTAATGTTAAAAATTAATGAAGTATCATCAGCAAAAAATACTATCTCGTGGCTCCTTTCAACTAAATAAGGTAAGTCATTTATATATATTAAAAATATAGACCAAGAATAGACCCCTGTGGGACTCCCATACTGATTAATGACCCAAGGGATCTCTTGCCATTAACATCAATCCTCTGAAACCTGTTAGACAAATAAGACTTCAAAAGATCGAGAGCACGTCCTCTTATGCCGTAATGATGTAGCTTCATAACCAATGTAGATTGCTGAACGCAATCAAAGGCCTTGGACATGTCACAGAACATACCAAGAGCATCTTGCGACCCCTCCCCTGGGCTCATAGATAGTCTTTAGTAGAGCTATTCCAGCGTCTGCAGTAGAGACGTTTTCGTGCAATAAATTATATACACGAAAATGCTCTGATTTAAAATATTTTTTTCAAAAATTTTACTAAATGAGGGTAGTATAGCAACCGGTCCTGGGGTACTCTCTCTATCTCTAATTGCCGCTATCATCTCAAAAGGGGGGAGGGGGGCTATTGGGCCTTCGGCGCTCTCACTCACCAAACGAAGCATAGTTGCTAAAAGTGACTATTCAAACGTCGATTTTCTGTGAGAGTGTGGTACTTCCCCGGTCGAGCCGGCCCATTCAAGCTACTGACAATTATATTGCCCCCAGCGTGGCTCTACCACAATCAGAATGTTATGAGAGTTCATATTTTTATACAAGAATTTTTATCATTTAAAAAGCTAAATAGCATATAAATATTACATTCTAAATATGTTACAACAGTGAGGTAACTTTTCTATCATCAATTATTGCGTGGATTTAATTTCTAGGCTACTATACATCAAGTGTTAGTTTTTATAATCAATCAAGACCAAGGTCTTACCCCTATCACAGCTTTACAACAAGAAATTTCGTTAAAATCCGTATTAGTATATACGCAAAAGCTTATACAAACAGATAAACTAAGTAAAGGTTATAGAAAACGTAGTTTCATTTTATTTTTGTGGTTTTCAATCTACTTTTATATTTTATTTGTAAAATATTCAGCGTTCTACTTTCTACTGTTTTATATTATAGGTAATTAAGAAGTAGCCAACCTGACTTCCTTGGGAACCGTGATCAAAATAAGTTTAATATCATCTATATATTGCCTATTTTGTTGGCCAATCTATTGGCTAATCAATCAACCTATATGTCAACCAGTCAGTCTGTCACTCCGCGAACTAATCGGTCATCCTAACGAACAAATAGTGAACCAAAACTTTGCAGAGGTACTCAAATATACATAAAACACACTTACAAAGTGAACTAATTTTATTTCCGTGCTACCTATGAATTTAATTAAAAAAGGCTTTTCTACTTGCATATACAAAAAATCTTGCGAAAAAATAACATGCACGTCAGCTTGTTAACGAAACCGTTTGTGAGTTCGATTCCCACACAGGGATGACAGATTCATTCATTTCCATTTTCTTTGGTCTAGTAACTAAGATAGTGCAGTGTCGAGTTCCGCCTCTCCACAAGCAGTGCCTCAAAGGGCGGAAAACAGGGATCAAAGGGTTACATTAAGTTCCTATGATAAATAGTCAAGTAGCTTCCATACCCATCTATATTATATTGGTAACCAAAAGTGTGCATTTTACTATGTATGTGTGTATCATATATGTTTGACATTATTAACAAAATATAATCGCAAATACGGTCCCAAATGGATATTTCATATCAAGGTCCACGTTCATCCTAACTTTTGTTATAAGTATTTGATTTCATCAAAATTAGTCAGACCAGAAAAAAATATAAATATATTCTTTTGCGAATGTATGGCTTGACGGTTAGGGCGCTAGCACGTCTTCCATGAGGCGCGGTTTTAAATACCGCTGCGTTAAATTTTTTCTCTTTTTTTAACTTAATTGTAATCCTCAGTGTGGACAAATAATATATATAAAGAATACATATTATATAACATACATAAACATATCATAAAAATAATCTGAGCCGAACTTAAAACCCAATACTGCTACCCATTATTTTCGTTAAAATACTGTTTTATTATTATTTCCTGAAAAAAAAAAACACTATGTATAAATTTACTAAACATTTTCAGTGAAATAAAAAAAATATTATTAAAAAGATCCACCAAAATGTCACGCAAACGGATACAGATCTTTCACCTGCTTCATATATCCTCGGATACGAATACACATCTGGTTATCCCTGACATCACTACATATAATACATTAATTATATTTACTCCTCAAGAGAGAATTCTAGATTCTACAGAATTATATGCATTCCTAACGTATTTGGGTGTGTTAAGCTATTTTAAATGTCGTATCGAGCTATAAATAAATATATAATATGCCATACACAGAATCTGAAAATTATTAAAGTTAGCTTTAAAAGCACATTAAAAGAGCATTCAAACTAAGCAAAAGGAAGAGTTGTGTAAAGTTTCAATGCTTTTGGCATTCGAAATGTTGTACATATCATAAAATTACTAATATTATTTCTTTTACCAAATAAAACATTCCGCTAGTATTAAAAGTATTTATTAAAATTTATTAAGTATAATTCTTTACAGTTACTTAGAGACGAGGAGACGAGACATGACTCAGACTGTGAACATGATTATTGTGGTTTCTCACACGATAAGATAGGTGGGACTAATCTACGAGATTTCAAATATGAAATTCATTTCTGTCTGTCTAATTTGTTATGTGTGGATCAATGTGTGACGTAGAAAGCCAATAGGAATATGAATAGAATTCACTATACGCAAAAAATTTTAAATTGAATACAAGGCATATAACAGCATATTTGAAAAGGTAGAAAAAATATGTTATTGTAACATTTCAACCGTCAGAACAAATGAAGCAGCGTTGACAATTTCTTGATTTATAGAGAAGGCCAGCATCGGACGTAGTTTTGTTCGTTTTATCGAGCAGTCGATCTAAATTGCAAATAGTCGTTATCTAGCTCTGCACCTCTGAGTAAGCTTTGTGCTAGAATACTTAAGTAAACTAATAACATAACACAATAATAAGGTATAATTACTATATATTTAATAGTTACAATAAAAATAGATAATTAAGCAATAAAAAAAAATATTTTTTTGTCATATTGTGATTAATAATTTGAATAGATAGTGTTATATATATTTGGACTAAAGTATAATATTTGTTTTTATATACATATATGTTCTAATACAATAATATGTACAATTTTAAAAGATTTACTGTCGAATTTTTTTGTCTATTCTTGTTAGCAAAACTGGCTACGTACGTCTATTTCACTATTCAAGATTCTATTTTAACAGAGAATATTTTGATTTGAATTTATGCCAAACGAAGCCGTTCTCTACTATGTGATGAGTAATACATTAATTAACAGTTTCAAAAATAAGCTGTTATTAATATTACTCGAAATGTTTATTTACGTTATGTACCTGTGCAAAATTATATTGAAAAAGACATGTATGTATGTATTCACGGTTCAAACTTTTATGGTTTCGTTATGTACATAGTATATAATAAGCAATATTTTGTTGTTTTACTTAGTATGACGATTACCTACTAATGAAGTAAAAAATATTAGTAATATTAAGCTATGTCATCAATTATCTATATTTCCACGAAAGATGTTGTGATATTCTATTTTTTTATATTATATGTTTAAAAATTGACTTTTTATGTATGATTTAGTAATTTAATGGACCTACTTTTGATAAATAAAAAAATAAAAAGTATTCTTCATCTTCACTTTAATTATGGCGTTTCGAGCGTGCCAGTTGAGCACAATTATTGTATAGTATAGAATTAGATTTATAATCAAGGCATATATTCTTTTAATCAATTTAATAAATTCGCGTTGCATCCCTACGATAAATAATACAATTTTGAACAATGGCTTAAAAAAAAGACGTGGAATTTGTGTCCTCTCTCACCCTTATTATTAATCAAACACTTTTCTTATTAAATATTTCTATGATTTTAGTGTTAATCCACACTGACGATAGAAAAAATACTTTAACAAAACATATAAAACGTAGCGGTTCGCAAGAGGGCGCGGGTTCGAGTCGCAATGTTGCAATTTTTTTAATTGCTCTTCATATAGCTCTTTAATTTTAGCCTCTACAGGAGTTAAAATATATGAAATCTCTACAAACAATAAAGATTCAAGCAAAATACTTCGACTGAACTTTACTTGAGTCTTAAAAGTTTTGCATAATGCTCAAACTTGGCATAGTGTAAAATCTTTGTAAAGTCATTTCAGGAAAGTTTCTTAAAAGCATTTTGTCATCCAAATTTCTATTGATTTTCGTAGATGCTAAGCACAGTTAACTTATTTAATATATCTTAAAGTAACAATTAATTGTAGCAATTTAACTGAAATTTCAGTATATTTGTGTTTCAATTATTATACTTATTCATATAACAATTCTGAATGTAAGCCTAAATTTTCTCGTACAGGCTCTTATAACCACTTACAATGTCATAAGACACAAATATTACAATTTCTTACAAATTGATTGTACAAAAATATAATATATATAAAAAATATATATGACTTGAGGACCGTCGTGGCGCAGAGGCGCAACGTCTGCTTGTAACGCGACGGTTACTGGGTTCGATCCCCAGTCGGAGAAGATGGATTTTTCTTTATCCATTTTCTTCACTCTGGCAAACTAGGCAAAGCGCGGCGTTGAGTTCCGCCACTCAACACACAATGCCTCGAAAACGGCGGAAAGCGGGGACGGAGAAAACAGGGACTAAGCAACGGAGTGTCTTAACACTAGGTTCCCATGGTCCCTGCAGTTCCCTCTGCCTACCCTGCCTTGTGCGGGATAACGCGTGAAGCTAAAAATATATATATATATATATATATATATATATATATATATATATATATATATATATATATATATATATATATATATATATATATATATATATATATATATATATATATATATATATATATATATATATATATATGACTTCAGGTCAAAAGCATGACATACTAAACAAATTTTGGTTAAAAGGGTTAAAAAAACCGGTTAAAAATTTAGGTTATTTACATTCCTAACAACATTCGACATCCCAATAATGATTTAAAAAATATTTAAGATAAAATTGATTGTTTATTTAGTGTCAAATTAAAAAAATTAAGGTACTTCTAATTTACTTGGATGTCTACAAATGAACTCGAATATAAAAATGAGTGTGATAAAAGTCTATGATTCAAACCGGTAATTACTTAGTTACCAGCCTAATACTTCATAAGAATGTTAAATACAAGTTAATATAGATAAGCAATATGTAGAAATTGAAGCAATATTTTTTCCATCGTAAATAATCTAAGTGGACACTATGAAAATTACTTTTAATTATTAATTTTTACAAGAAATTTAAAATATAAATATAAAAAATCTAACACAGAACAAATCTTTTTTAAGTCGGTTAAAAACTCAAAGTGTACGCTGAAGTACTAACAATGATCATGAATAATTCGGTCTTAGGTAACTTTTTCGTACAATAATAAGGGCTGCATGCAGTGTGGATTGTCAGCCGCGATTAAAATTAGTGAAACTTTAGTTCAGTTCAACTTCAAATGTTTTTTCTATATTTTACTTAATTCTATTTAACGCCCAAATATACATTATTCGAAGAGAATGTAAAAGTGAGGTGATTTATAGTAATATTAAACGAATATTTTTGATGATTTTTAAAGTGTTAATCCACACTGAGGATAGAAAAAATACTTAAAGAAAACATATAAAAATTTTGAACGCAGCGGGACTCGAACCCGCGCCCTCCTGCGAACCGTGCAGGCGCTCTCACCACTGAGCCATGCGTTCTACATCACGCCGCGTTGAAATTCTTATATGCTTTTTATACAACTTATATCGTTGTTAGCATCTCTGTAGGGAGATTTTTACAAATTTCCGCTACCCAAAGACCATTACAAAGAACAATCGTTTGGCGAGAGAGAATGCTATTTTTATTAAATATTTTTGATGATTTTTAAAGTGTTAATCCACACTGAGGATAGAAAAAATACTTAAAGAAAACATATAAAAATTTGAACGCAGCGGGACTCGAACCCGCGCCCTCCTGCGAACCGTGCAGGCGCTCTCACCACTGAGCCATGCGTTCTACATCACGCCGCGTTGAAATTCTTATATGCTTTTTATACAACTTATATCGTTGTTAGCATCTCTGTAGGGAGATTTTTACAAATTTCCGCTACCCAAAGACCATTACAAAGAACAATCGTTTGGCGAGAGAGAATGCTATTTTTATTAAATATTTTTGATGATTTTTAAAGTGTTAATCCACACTGAGGATAGAAAAAATACTTAAAGAAAACATATAAAAATTTGAACGCAGCGGGACTCGAACCCGCGCCCTCCTGCGAACCGTGCAGGCGCTCTCACCACTGAGCCATGCGTTCTACATCACGCCGCGTTGAAATTCTTATATGCTT